>JAOCPS010122416.1:0-15191 GCA_025505425.1 Graphium colonna | reverse complement strand
AAGACACTACGACGACTAATATTACAAAACTTTTTGTTTGAACGCGTTAATCTTACGAACTACAAATCCAAATTGTAAAATTATTTTAGTGTTGGATAGCTCATTTATCGAGGAAAGCTTTAGACTATATAACATCACGCTATGACCAAAAGAAACCGAGTAGTAAAGGAAAATGTTAAAAAAAAACGAAACGATGAAGAATATATGAATTAAAATATAAAATTTTGTTGTTAAAGTTTATATTATATTTACTCAGGGTTATTTTCCAAGGAGAGCCTGGGCTCATAAAAGGTGTTTAGCCTAGAATTTGAAATCAGTAATCCAACATCCTGGGGTGGGCACTACTCCACCCTGGAATGGGCACGGCCCACCTGGCTCCCTTTCTATATATGCTCCCAATGTTTCACCCATATTGAGGTGAGTAATGTCTACTTCCCTAGTGATCACATTTTTTAATACCTATTTATATCATATTTTATTACAATAAAAAAGGTTATTATTTATAAAAAATAATAGATAATGACAATTGCTATCACGAGAGAATAAGCGATAATATCTACGTCTTCTGTTACAAGTACAATTAACAAACATATATTACACAAAAGCAGTTTACAAACTTTTCACACACACAAACATCCGAAAAACTATTTGCAGGTCATACATTTTTTTTCTCTGGGTGGGAATCGAACCCATGACAGTAGATGTAGCAACCAACATCTTAGCAACTGCGCTAACCGATATCCATTAGATAGACCAGGCTTGTTGCCATCCATTTATATGGATTTATTGCATTTGTAAGGTAATGCAAAAGTATTTTGTACATTTTGAAATGATAGGGCCTACTATAACTCTACAATAAACGTTTCTTAGTAAATTAAGAACCCATCGCTACCTTTACCGCTACATTTTATGTAATGCCCTGACCATTAGACCAAGGGAAACCAGGTTAACCACCAGCCCACGCGGCACTCACGACTCCATCTAAATACGTCAAACGGCTTTGAAACTCCAGCCCACACCAGATCTGGTATGAGTGAAATATTTTGTAATGGAAATATATCGACTTTAGTTCCGATAATATTTTTCGAAAATCTTATGTTCTTTTCGAAGTCAGTGAGTAATTTTCAAATTACCTTATTCCTTCAGCAACCTTATTCCTTGTTTTTTCAGTCCTAAGATTTTGTTCAGATTTTGTAGAGGAAATTTTTAATTCACTCAAACCTCGAATTGCTCTGCATCCGCCATTTGCTCAACTTTTATCGACTACGAACTTATGCGCAACTATTAAAAAAAGTTTCGTTACAATCCAGTGAATAGTTAGGAGCAGGATGCAGAACATAAATTTTTAAGCAATGCCTATGCAGAACCGATTTCGGAAAATTCTCTTTGCGATATTTTCAAAAAACCTATTCGAGTATATTGATTTGAATGATATTATTAGTATCATTAATATATTTCGTGAACCACCTCCGTAGTCTAGTGGTATTGGCCCTTGCTTTGTAAACCGGAAGTCGTGGGTTCAAATCCCGCGAGGGATAATAATTGTGTGTTGTTGTTTCTTAGTTGGATTAGGGCAATGCGGGCTGATCACCCGATTTCCTGAAAAGAAAGATGATTCATGCATCGGATGGGCATGTGTCGAATATCCGTCCCATCGAGCTATGAGAGTAAAGGAACAAAGAGTGCACCTGTGTGCACGCGTACGCATTTGCTTATTTTATCGTGATTTTTTCCTCACTACAAAATATTTGTTTATCAAGTATATAAAATATCAATTAATTTAACGAAAAACGGACAGTGTGCCAATAATAAAATGGAAACGAATATTGGCTTGATTATGTAAACAGCTAAAATCGACTGTAGAAATAATTGAACAAGTGTAAATTTTAGATTAATTCAGTTTGACGCAAATTCACGCTTCGCCGCCATTAATAATACATCTGTGAAATCAAGTATTACGGAATTTTTCATGAGTTGATTTGATTTCAGGCGTCGTTCTGATAACATTGAAATGATAAAAATTACAAGAGTTTTTAAAGTAAATACGAAGTAAAGTTGGAACCGGAAGTAATTAAGATAAGTTTGGGCTCGTGCTTTCGATTCGTAACAGCTAGTTTTAGGATGTTTTTATTTTTTATGGTCAGAAATTCTGCATTTCTTAAACGATATCAAAAAATTCTTTTTATCTGTGAGAGATTTCGAAACTATCCTCTAAAATTCTCATCGGTTCAGTAATTTGTTTCTTAAATCAAAATAACGGGAAAATTTTCACAAAAGTTACACTTCGAAGGCGTTTAAAGTAGGATTTTTCAAACTTGTTTTTTTTTTAAAAAACATGTGCATGTCAATATTATAGGAATCTACCGAGAATATGTAACTGTTAATAGTAATTACTTATTATCAAGTAAACCGCATGACCGTTTCCCACCCTCTTACATAATACCATCCAAACTGTATAACAGCGCTTGCAAAAAATTTGATAAATTACCGTTTTCAAAATCCAAAAGGCAAACACAAAGGAGTGCTGAGCGAAATGTTTATTTAACCTCGTTTAAATAAGGGGACGGAAGCCATGTTCAGCGACCTGTAAGTCGTTAGGCTCTATGCCTATTCCCGCCATTTGCATTAAAAAATAAAACATATTTTTTTAAATTTATGGCTTGTGTCAAGTTTGCTTGTCGAAGAGGTTTTTTTACAGCCAGTATCAAAATTACATATATAAAACACCAATTAACTTAATGATATGACAGAACTGTAAACAAATGTAAAAAATATTTTAACTAGAATTTTGCCTTCTTCCGAATCTTAGATAAATCAAGCATTTTTTTATCAACATTTAAACGTTGAATAATATTTAGTATACAATATTTAATTAACTTTTACTATCAAAATGTTAAATTCTTCAATTTTGCCAGGTATTTCCTGAATTTTTACTCGTTTCCTAAAAATGTTAATAGAGTTTTGAATTATCTTAATTACTTCCTGTTCCGTTTTAGTTTTTGTGTGTTTATTTAAAAAACTTTTGTAAAAAATTATCGTTTAAATGTCAACTTTATTATGCTTTCGTTCTGTTGTCAAATTATTGTATGTATAGCAAATAACAAAAAATTAATTGATTTCAAAATATGTAAAGTCAAAAATATGTAAACATACTAATTAACAGAGCATGTTAATTTTAATAGAATTTTTTCCTTACTTCTCTGTTTAGCTACAAACTAAAAAAAAATAAGGAATTAGTGTTTTTTTTTAAGGTTCGTGTGTGATTTGTCTTTATTAAGAGTATGTTCAAAGCGCACAATGTCAAAATAATAAAAAAAATCTTCCAAAAGTCGAACATTGAAGGTCCCTTTAGAAAATATCATTACTTGGATACCTCAGTAATTTTTTTAAATTGTCCTAAAAAGGCAAATGAGTTACGTTAAAAATTACCATAAATATGCCAAAAACCTTATTCAAAATGCAACGTATTACTTTTTAAAGACCACCGACTTGAGGCAAATGATTATTCTCGCATAAAAACCATACATGGAGCGAATGCAATTGCTGATTTTTATGGTTTTACGCGATTTCGTAACATTTATTGTGTGTGCGCAACAATAAAAAAACATAATGCGTTGAATGTTATCGAGGTTTCTTATACGAACGTTTTTAATTTGTTTTCTCGAAAAAATTAATTGTTTTATTTAAGCATGTGTTTATGCACCTGTTTATTTATTTTAATGAGTTTACATGTAATGTTTTAACAAAATGAAAACATTTATTTATTAGCGCTTAATGTAACCTTTGTCATGATTTTACTGTATTTGTTTATATCTTAAGTTGTTTCCAAATTTGTCGATAACTTAATTATAACAGGCGGTAGAGCATAACATATTATCACAGCTTTTGCTGCACTTCTACGGCCGCGCTCGCCCGGGGAGTACCACCGCCCCTTATAAAGTTGGCATAAAATGAATTATGCATGACTTTTGGGGATGCCGGATGGCTTTTCTTCTCCCACTCCTATCCTACCTATCCTATCTAATAAACTTTCGTTATCCAATTTCTCTATCTAACAGTTTACTTTATTTATTGCTGGCTATTATTTTGAAACGGTACCTCCCCTGCTGAATCGCAAGAGCCGTGTACCATCTAGAAGGATTTCTACCATCTAATGAAACATATATACCCTGATTGCCCAACCCTGCTTGAGCAACCTCATGAACAAGTTCACAGCGATAATTTCTCTACTCTCTATATTTCTAATCCCGACCCCATCCTATCCAATAAACCTATAATATGGAATGTCCTAGGTTGACAACGCACTTGCGACTCTCTGGATGTTCCGTGTGTCTATGGGCGACGGCATCAGTTACGTATTTGCTGGTTTGTCTTCCTCTCCATAAAAAAATGTAACTTTGATAAGTCGTTGGATAGGACAGCAAGTCACGCAATAAGACACCTTGAATGTACGTAAATAACATCGTTTCCAACAGCTTTTAATGTAATTGAACAGTATTTGCTGTACTCTAAAAAGAAAAATAACACAAAACAGGACACAAAATTTCAATCGCAGAACGCATAGGTCTTATATAAATTCTTGCTTAATATAAAAAGATCCACGTTTTTCCACGACGGGGGAATAAAAACACAAATAAAAAAAAATATATATAAATTCTTTAGTAAGAATTTCTACTTTATAATCTCCCTCAAACTTCCCATAAAGCCCCAACCCAATTCAACATCTACCCGCTCTATCGATTTTCCCGCCGTTCCTAACGACTTTATCCCATGAATGTCGCTCAATAGACAACTTCCGGAAGGCGTTGACAACATCCGGCGAATAACGACGCGTTATTATAACCTGTTATATTTAATTCACTAGATCGAGGCAACTCTCGCCTTCGCTATTTTCTATTTCCGGTGTTTACGGCTACAAAAAATATGTTTTTCTTTTAAATGTACTTAAGTAAAAAGGCAAAGGTATCGTAGCTCATACAGCAATCTAGCCAAATGTGTTGTAAGGATCACCTTCTACCAAGAGCATAAAATTTTTAACGGCTTTTGCTGCACTTCTATGGCCGCACTTACACAGGAAAGTATCACCGCCCTTTATAAAGTCGGCATAAAATAAAGTATGCATGTCTTTTGAGGATACCGGATGGCCATGTGTACCCTTTTCTTTTCCCACTCCTTTCTCTTTCAAATCTTTAATCCCGACCTCATCTTGTGCAATAAACCTATTTTATACAATTTCCGAGGTTGACAACGCACACGTCTCCGGATGTTGCGTGTGTCTATGGGCGACGGGATCACTTACCATCAGTAGAACCGTCTGCTCATTTGTCTTTTTGTTTTTGTCATTTACCTAGATTCGACTAACTAATGTCTGGACGAGATTAGCCCTAGTTTCTGTTAAGCATATTTTATTTCATCATCGATATTCGATCGTATATTATATTGGCGTAATGTTCGATTTCCCGTAATAACTGACTTCAAAAAAGGGAGGGGGTTATATGTTGTATCTTATATGTATATTTACAGATTTCTCCGCAAAATCTAACCCAAATTTTATTTTTTATCAAGGATATTTTTTCGAAGTGGACCTATAAAAATTACTTTTTAACAACGAGTGTCACATAAAAAACTGTCGATTAAATGTCTGTCCGTACCATGTTACGGATTAACAACAAGCATGAGTAATAATGTATCAATGAAAGATAAACAGCAATATTTCCTCGGAAACGTGTCAAGGTGCCCGACCTTGTGTACTTGGCTGTTTGTAACATATGCTCTATAGGTGTCACAAGAATTTACATACTATATCCATTTTTCACGATTTAGAGATACCATTTACGCACAATATAAATCGGAGAAATTAAAAGTATTTGAGCAACCATTATATATCTAATCTAAAACTGATATATACCGTCACCGTAACCTAGTGGAATGGGCCCTTGCTTTGTAAACCGGATATTGTGGGTTCGAATCCCGTGGGGCAAAACTTTGTGTTTTTATTCCTTGGTTGGATTAGAGCAATGCGGGCTGATCAATTTGTTGCCTGATAAGAAAGATGATCCAAGCGTCGGATGGAAATGTAAAAAGTTGGTTCTGCGCCCGATTTCTCTCCGGTCGTGTCGGATATCCTTCCCATCAGGATTCGTGAATTAAGGAACAGAGGGTGCATCTGCAGTTGGCTGATCTCTGAGAAGATTGGCCGCCGTGACCGAAATTCGGCCAGGAGTACTTTATATTTATATATCTAAAATTAGATATTTAAAATATCTGTGTGTATGTGTATCTGTCTGTTATATATGGTGTTTTAAAAATTTTAAGCATTATATATAACTTTTAAAATAGCTTTATACTTACTTTGTAATATGTCAGTGGTAAGGTCCATTTGATTTGAAATTTGTTTGTGTACTCCCTTTGCGATGTTTATAAGCAAACCCCAAAAAGTCCATAGGAAATCATCAAAAACTAGTATCCGCGCGGCCGGTCCGTAAAAATTTTATTACATATGTAATAAAAATACCGATTTTTTTATATGAATGAATATTTCTGGATGATTCGTTTTTAACGTGAGTAGTATCAAGAATTATTTTCACAGAAAATAACAAAATCGACGCCATAGAGAAAGGATACGTCAACTTAGTGAAAGTTGGTGAAACAAAATTTTCAGTTATTTTTTTTTATATATATATAAAAAAAAACTATTGGACAGATTTTTATAACAATTATATGGGACCACCTCGTAAGTATATATCTTCAAATAAAAAAGAATTTGAAAATCGGTTCATAATTACGGACAACCGCTAACATACATTAAAAAAAACATACAGTCAAATTGATAACCTCCTCCTTTTTCAAGTCGGTTGATAAATAAGTTCGGACCCTATTAAAAATCAACAATGGAAGTGAACATAAACAAACGTTTACGGAACAATGTGCAAACGTGTCGAATACAGCATGTTTGTTTTGCTAACGAAGCAAATTTAGGCAAAGTTGACCTTAACCGTTCGGGCGGGCGAAAGCTCTAATTGGATGAAACGATGAGGCCAATTGACCGTATACAGTATGGTGCGAAAACCTTTAAATATTTCGCTTATAAACAGGTTTGTAAATATTAATATTTAAAAGAAAAACTACTAAACCGATTTTCCTGAAAATTTTATAGGACCATTTCGGAAGAATACCCTATAAGATGAAAAAAATACTTTTAAAATCAGTTTATAAATAGCGGAGATATGCGCACACGTACATAAAAACACGTTTAAACATTCGAATAGAGAACCTTACTCCTTTTTGCAGCCGGTTAATATAAATAATAATATTAATAAAATTTAATACTTCGATTCTTGTTACAAATTATACAAAAGCGACTGAACGAAATTGAATAAAAGTAAAAAACATAGAAGATAATATGTACGTCAAGCACCGAATATCTTAAAACGATCATTTTAATGAAAACATTTTAGGAATAAAATTTAATTACTATTACAGTAAAAATAAAGTATTTTTATTCTGTCCCACAGCAGGGCAAGGGCCTTCTCTAGACAGAGGGTACACGACCCAAGTGCGGATTGGCGGCCTTCACATATCACAGAAAGATTATTTCTTAGATATGCAAGTTTCCTCACGACGATTTCCTTCACCGCCAAGCACGTGATAAACCAGCACTTAAAATTGCAATTAGCAAATTAACAATTTTATTGTGCCGACATCGAAGATCGAACTCAGATGCGCCTAAGTAAACTGAATTGAAGGCGAGCGCCCGGACACGGGGCTACCACGGCTTCATTTATTTTATTCTATTTAGTATGCATTTACTCACTAAGTTTTATAGATTTAAAATATGTAGATGTGTTTAGTTACGCAAATGAAAAAGGGGAAATCTAGGGGTTATTATATTGCGCATGTACGGACAGAGCGTAAACATGTCTCACAATATATACAAAATTAAGTATAACGTATGCATCCTTTTGAATTCGAATACAAACAGCCAGTAGCGAGCTCGTCGACATTCCAATTAAGGCTGCGTTCCGAAATAACAGCATTTTTCAATTAAAAAAACTCGTCCGCAGTTTTTGGAACGATTCCATTTGTCATATTCGTTTGCTATACGCCAAATTTTAATGTACATTCTTCAATAATAAATTATTAACCATAGCATACTTATATTCTAGCTTATTTTACATATTTTCATAATAACAGTAAGTGTTTAAATACATGTTTTCCAGTTTTTTAACCGACTTCAAAAAAGGAGGAGGTTCTCAATTCGGATGTTTCTATTTTTTTAGGTACGCGTATCTTCACAATTTATTAACAATTTTTTTTCTGGTATCATAAAAAAGGGCTTTCGAAATGGTCGAATAAATTTTCAGAAAAATCGGATGAGTAGTTTGTGTTAAAAATCAAAATAACCGAAAAAAATTGTTCTCAAAAACCGAATTCAAACGCCTTAATAGTGTACTGCTTTTAAGGTGTTTGAATTCGGTTTTTGCAATTTTATGTAAAAGTAATCTTACCAAATGTCAGTGTCTAATAAAAATTAATGAGCGTTTTATAAATCGTCTTCCGGCTAACTCTAGTTTAAAGTTTAAGCGAAGTTTAAAAGCTTTACTAACTAGAGTTTAAGCGTAAAACTCGTTTTAGAAAGTTGGACTTTCTGCGAACAACTGAAGCTTTGTTATGTCGAAAAACAATGGGCGATTCTGCACGATTATGACAAAAAAAGAACGTTTTCAAAATTCACTCACCGTAATGGCGTGAACGGAACAAAAAAATAATTACTTGTCAGGTATGCTAAGGAAAGCAACAAGAGCGTCTTTATTTTCCTAGTTACGTATTTTTATTTAACATTTTTAAAATAAAAAAATGTTTTTTTTAAATAAAAGCTTTCTGCACTCTGTCACTATGGATACTTAAATTTACTACTTTGTCCATAAGCTCCATTTATTCGAAAAGATAAAATACTAAATTTTATATACATATTTAATATAAAAAAAAATTCTTCTCACCGTTTCAACCCTGGATTTTTTTCAAAAACAAACCTATGCTTCAATCCTGCGAAGGAATTGTTTTCGTGTCTGATTTCATGCACATATACATTTATCCGATTTTTGTGTGAATCAGTAACAAACATAACATTTATAATATTAGTATAGATATATTATGTGTGTCCGCAAAAGTAAAAATCATAATATTTTTTTGCAATGACTGCAGTGGAGGACTCCACATAAACTGTTAAATTACAAAAACAACAGTTGAAAATGGCTGACGAATATTCTTTTTGCATATATTAGAATATAAAGTGATATAAAATAAATAAGAACCTGCAATAGTTTTCCTGGCATCGCCCAATAAGCACTTGTCCCGCAGAGTGCAACAGAATTTCTTGTTCTCCCTCTCCGCTGTAGCATTCGGCAAAAACATCGACAATATGGCAACATCCTCATTATTATCCCTCGCCCTCCGTATCCTCTCCTGCCCCACGGTCTTCGTGGTCAGATGCAGGCGCGACTTGAAGTCGTCACTTAACACGTCCGCGGACATTTTATCGACACAAAATCGTTCGCCAAAAAAGTATAGTCACAAAAAAGTTTTACTAATAAAAAAGAACGATAAATTATTTATAATCTACAATTGATTCGAATTAAAAATAAGACGCTGTCAATTTTGACAGTTCGTATTCGGCCGAGTCACAAACGCTTTTTTTTTTTAAATAAAAGCGCGGGAAATGTGCGCCGGCAACGGTCGTACGGACGTTAAGCCGTGCAGGCTTCGCGGCTCGCGGTGCGCTACTGATGGCTGTCTGTACCACGTAGGCTTCGGATTGTACTTAATTGATCGCGGCGAAAACTTACATACAATTTCCCGTAGTCGGTTTAGCAAAACCGGGAACATTAATGTCTGACTATTAGTATGAGGTTCGAGTTTCGAGATAGGGATCTGTTCGATTTCTTATATTATAGTTTAACATTTATATAAAGTATTTTAAATTAGAAAAATCTATAAATGCAGATGATGATACTATCTTACTTTTTCAATTACATTTTTATTCATTGCATTCGTAATATATCTAAATACACTTTCTTTAACAAGGCGCAATTTCTTATTAAGTAAAATTTCCTTACAATTTAAATTACGAACCTGTACTACGAAATAATCTTTATTTCCTTCCCTTTATGATTGGGGATGCTGCATGAATGAAATTAACTTTTTTAGGGTTACAGCATCCCGCGTGTTCATCAAAATCTCGAGTGGTCTGGCAGGTTGTTCCTGCATTGTAGCATCAAGGGAAGTCTGGTTGAAAATTAATTAAATTCAGTTTCCCATTACATTTCTTTAGTACGCAATAAAGATGGGACAATGTGAAACAAAGACTTCATTTTATAATCTACGGATTACTTTGTTTCCATAAATTAATGCCCGCAGCTGACACACATGGATAACAACTTAATGTAAGAACAGTATGATTTACTGGATTGTCATCATATTTATGTAATAAAAGCAGGGGCATAGTTTTGGACAAAATTTTCAAATAAATATATGAAGCATTGGTTTAAATGGCCAGCTGGCGCAGTTTAGTGACCCGCAAATGCGGGCGCGCGCGTCGTACTTTCGAAGTCAACTCAGTGGTCAATTAATATTTGCTTTATTATATATACATACATACATACACACACACATATATATACATACATATATAGTCTAATAATTTAGATATATAATCTTCAAAAAATTACTGCATTACATAGCAACACAATCAGCCTACATTAGTAGTAAATGCTTTTTAAAATCTAGCGTTAAATTAAAGGTTACGCTCTTGGATGACGAATGTTGTAGACGATAAGTGACAGGTATGACGTGATAGTCTGGAAGACACCGCCATTACAATCCTACACTTCGCCTTGTGATACTTCGGCTTCGTACAGTTGGATCGTTTCTAATTCGCCAACGACGTATCATTTATCTATGATTATAATTTATGACTAGGATCTTTGGCAGGGTGGCGTTAATTACAAAGGCAATTTGTTATGCTTTCACATTTAATGTGGGACAGTTGTAGTTGGGTCTCTGTTTTAATTATGTTTATATATATAATTCGGATCAAATAAAGTGGTCGACTTACAAATACCTATGAGAACATTTAAGTGCTCTATTCAGCTAATTCAATGCTTTTCTTTTCACATTAAGTTATAAATTCTTTTAGCATCATAGCTTTTTATTTTGATTTTGTTTTTATTTTCCAAAAGAGACTTTATCACTATATACAGGTGACTGTTGGGTCTCTTTCAATATTTAACGTACTTATATCATCATATATGAAGAATAAAGTTATTATTAAAAATAAATATCGATTTACCACTGAGTAAGCATAATATAGTTCAAAAAATATTACGCAATTCATGTCCGTCCTAGCGGACACGGCGTGGGCGGAGTGGCGGGGAGGTCGATGACCTGCGGCGTGCACAGCTGTGCGCCGTACCTCGACACATTTCATTAATTTATTGGAAAATTTCGGCTAAAACTATGCTACTAATTTTATACATAAATATGATGGCAATCGAGCACCGATTATTCATAATTATGATCGATAAAAAAGTGGTCAGCGATAAACATCGTAACTTATTCTAAATATGTAATTTATTCTGTATAAACGTTAACATCAATAAAAACCATCCCTACAGCACAAATGTAAGCTTAAGCACATAAATAAAACATAAAACTGTAAGTATGTGTGTACAATCAACTTCTGTTTCGACTAAAACCAAACTATTGTCTTCGCACCCCAACCAAGAGGGAAATCATGACGAGTATGTGCTTAAGGTATCGCTTACGTACAGCAAGTAGGTATGGTGTGGTATTTACATACCTAAGCACGAGTACGGTACGTACGGGGTTTTTTTTCGCTTTCAAAATTAAGTTTGAAAATCTAACGATAAATATATTCATTCTCTTTAGCTTTCGAAATAAATAAAAAAAATTGCTGCAAGTATCATTAAATAATTAGAACCATTTGTGTCAAATTTGATAGTCTATCATATTCAATGTTACTGGCGTTGTTTAAGCAAATCCATTTAAAAGTTATTAAACATTCGTACAAATTCAGAATTGCATATTAAATGAACAAAAAAGTAGCTCACAGCCTTCGCTGCACTTCTACGCCCGCGCTCGCCCGGTTAAGTACCACCGCCTTCTACAAAGTCGGCATAAAATAACGTATGCATGACTTTTGAGGTTATCGGATGGCCATTTCTACCATTTCTTTTCCCATTCATTTTCCCTCCAAATCCTTAATCCCGACCCTATCAAATAAACCAATTCCATCCAATTTTCCAGATTGACAACGCACTCGCGAAACTTCGGATGTCGTGTGTGTCTATGGGTGACGCGATCGCTTGGTGAACCATCTGCTCGTTTATGTTCCTCACATAAAAACTTTTGCATGTAACTTAAGTTACAAACGCAAGTACTACGCGAATGTTTCAAAAACCAATACAATTAACTTTAATGTTAATTCATAAAATAAGTAAGTTGGTCGTGGGAAATGTTATTCCTTAATTAGTTTGTTGGCCTCAATTGCTGGCGAACTGTTGAGAATTGGATTTCAAACTCAGTTTTAATGATATTATATTTAAATTAAGGTTTACAAAAGCATTCAAAAAGAAAAGTAAATGAACAACATCAAAATCATATAAAGATTAAAAACTTAACGTAAAGTTTTTTTTTTATATAAAATAGCTGCAAAATTATTTTCTTAACGTTATTTTAAATTCATAATTCATTAACAGTAAAATATGTTATTGTAAATATTATAAATGCAGAAATATGAAAGGCCGAGTCAATGTTTCGCTTTCGCGCAAAAATTACTTAACTGTTTTTGATAAAACTTAACAATAATGAAACTTGTATTCATAAATAATATTCAAGTTTTATCATATTATTTACAATGTTTTCCTATCGATGATGGTTTGAGTAATAATAAAATCACGGAACGTCGCGGGCGTTTACTTGTTTAACGGATTTAAATAAATCAGGTTTTTAATTATAACCATATGTACTTATTAATAAATATGTCATATCTGTAGTGGTGTTCTTTTTTACTCTTTACTAATGTCATACAGCTGAAGAGGGTGGTTGTTTGTTTGGTTGAACGCGTTAATCTCAGGAATTGCTGGTCCGAATTGAAAAATTCTTTCAGTGTTGGATAGCCTATTTATCGAGAAAGGCTTTAGGCTATATAACATCACGCTATGGCCAATAGGAGCGGAGCATCTATAAATATTGCAAAAACGGTGAAACTGCAGGAAGCAACTAGTTATTCGTACAAAGAGTCGTATTAGTAGTAGTATTGTAGTGTATTTTTTAATATTGAAGACCGATCCTATTGTATTTGGTTTTCTAGTTTTCTATCAAACCATATTTGTGCGGGCGACACAACTGGGAAAATCTATTTTCTCTCACGCATTGTGGCAAGTCAACTGAGTCCACGACAGCCTTCCACGACTTTATTGTCGCCGTCGACACAAAAGGCTGGCACCCTAAAGGTCGTGCCAATCAAAATGCCAATCGTTCCCTTCGACATAACGCGTATTATTTACGAAACAATTATTTTCTTATTTATGGCGTAGTTAAAGTATGAAACGGATGAAGTATTGGAATATAACCTCGTTCTCTTTCGGGGGTCGTTAAAGATATTTTGACTTTAAATTTTATACATACGTATGTTTACATCTAATTATAACATGCTTTTCTTCTCCTTAGCCTCATTCCCGAATTACTTGGGTCGGCATCTAATCCAACCAACCAGAGCGACTGGCATCTGTCCTCCGCAACCCAAAGGGCTAAACTGAATTCCAATTTATGGATTTAAAAGATTAGCTATCATGGTATTTGAAGGCACTTACATCTGTCAAAAGTGTTCTTGACGACCGGGATCAACTTTTTACATCCTCACTCGATGCATGGACCATCTTACTTTTCGGGTGAGCAGCCCGTATTACCCTAACCCAAAATTAATTCTTAATAAATTACAAAAATTGCCCCCTGCAGGATCGGAACCTTGGGTTTGTAAAGTAAGGACCAATATCACTAGCCACGAAGGTAGTTATTTTTTACCATTTATAACATGCATGGTAGGCGTTAATTAATAGTTTTGATTGACATATAAAAGTATCCTAATATTTGGCCTCTATGATATCATTATTTAATATGGAAAGCAACCTACATGTGGTCAAAAACGAAGTTTTTAAACCATGTATATAAGCCACTATCAGTACGTCATGCTGCCCACGTGATGACTAAGTATGGTTGACTTGGTGTCATTGTGTCGGACTGGAAAACAGATTATAAATGAATTAGACAGTAGTGTAGAGAAGACTGTACGTACGTAAACTTATGGCCGGGTAAATTAACGCAATGGATTATTCCATACAATTTTCAATTCTCTTACATTATGGTTTGCATTAAATTTACGGCATACTAATTTTATTCTTATTCCATGTACATATCGCACGAAAAGAAAAACAAATATACGCTTTGGGACAGTTATCTATTAGACCAGTTCCTCGCAATGAAGAAAAAGTCAATCAATTATCCTCAATCGATACTGCCAATGTTGGCCATTAAAAAGTAAAAAATCTTTAACATTTATTTAACGCTGGTTGCAAATTATGGCTTTATAAAAAAAGTTAGCGTTCGAAATTCGAATGGATGAGCTCGAGCCCACGCATTCTAAAACTAGTGACGGCTGGACCGTTGCTCGTACAACATCGCTTACGTGACACGCTAACGGTAAAACGTCCTGCGATATTACGGTTAAAGCTGAGATTATTGTGTGAACGCGGAATCTGTCGCTCGATCGTTGTTTACAATAATGTTGTGTCGGTACACGTAAATTTATTATGTACACTTGTTCCGTGCGCAAATTCGATGTTATTTTGAATGAGACTCAAACAGCAAAAGTCTTTGACACCAACTTTTGTACAACGTTCAAGATTTGTACGGCTTAATGTTGCATATAACAAGGTTTTGTCATCAACCAAGTCTATATCGTTATAATATTTCCATCACTAAGGAGAACTTTTAGAGGTGGTAGAGCATAACAACTTTTCACAGCTTTTGCTGCATTTCTACGGCCGTGCTCGTCCGGGGAAGTACCACCGCCCTTTATAAAGTCGGCATAAAATAAAGTATGCATGACTTTT
>JAOCPS010122090.1:0-15193 GCA_025505425.1 Graphium colonna | reverse complement strand
GCTCGTTTCTTGAAGGTCCCTAACTCGTATCGGTCCGGAAATACCGCTGGCGACAATTCATTCCACAAAGAAGTCGTACGTTGCAGGAAATGTCGGCGAAATCGCACGATTGTGGACTGTCAATCATCAAGGTAGTGTCGGTGGTGTTTGATGGTTTTTCGCGTAGTATGATGAGTAAAATTAGTAGCAGGTATTCATTCAAACAATTCCTCGGTACACTTCCCATGGTAGATACGGTAAAGAATGCAAAGCGACGCAACGTTCCTTCGCAATGCCAAGGTATTAAGCCGAACGGAAAGAGTTTGGTCGTCAACAACTCGAGAGGCTCGATGTTGAATGCGGTCAAATGAAAGGAGCTGTTATTGACGTGTCCCAGCCCAGGATGAGAGCAGTAATCCACTAGTGGGCGACCTTTCGCTTTATACAGTTGCATAAGGTGGAACGGCTGGAAATACTGCCTTGCTCTGCGAAGCATGCCAAGCTTTTTCGAACCCCCTTCCGCTACACTGGGGACACAAACACACGGAAGCCCGGCGTAGCGGTATCGTTTTTTAAAGGGTGAATTTTTGAAAATCAAGTTCCCGGAGGTGACACAGGCAGCAGCTGGCATTAAATATCTTTTAATAAGTAGTACGAATAAATAACAGATGAACAAATACTGGATCCATAGGCTACAAGGACAAATTGTTGACCATTATTGAATACATTAATGAATCATTAAAATATCTTGTGATGATTTTTGCTATTTCTCAAGCATTTCATTATTAAATATTATAATAAATTTAATTATTTATATAATTGTTACATCCAATGATAATACAAATGAAACCAAGTAAAAATCCGTTAAATTTATCAATTTTTAATGATTTTTAACGGATTTTTACTTGGTTTCATTTCTGCGTTCTACCTAATTTATTTTTAAACGGAAATGTCAAATATACGTATATGTACTGTTCAGTTTGGAAAATTTTCGTCGTATTTTTACTGAGACCTAACCCTAACTAACTTGATATGTCTATAATATTTTATTTTAATTTTAATAAGATAAAATTATGCCTGCGTAGCAACATAAAAGCAATATTTATATTTGTTAATTAAATAAGTTACGCTGACCATAACAAGAGAAATTTGTATCATTTATTCATTGGATAGGAATGTTAAATAACAAAAAAATGGTTCTAGAAGGCAAAATTGGAATATAAATATTTGGGAAGGCTACTTTCATCTTTCCATTTCTTACAACAATTTTTATGTAACGATATTTAAAAATTGTTTCACTATTGCATTAAAAAATAAAAAGGTAATTGAAATCAATTTTGCACAATGAAACACTTGCATCGTGTCATAAGTTTGAAATTTTAAGATTATATGTGAATTAATAAATTGCAATAATAAAAAAAATAATGAAGGCCAAGAACATAACGTGTATAACATTATGTAGTATAAGTATCTTCAATATTTGTTATCAAATATTTGATACATTAGGATATACGAGTAGTTTTTTTATGTAGATTTGCATGATACATGTTGAAAATATAATTTATTTATTTATTTATTTAAACTTTTTACAAAGTAATGTGTATAGGCGGGCTTAATGCCATAGGCATTCTCTACCAGCTAACCTAAGGGTAATGCAGAGAAAGTCTATAAGAAACAAAACTTGCAATTCTGTTGTAATATACATATTGAATAAAATACATAAAATTGATTCAACAAGTACATTTTACTAAATAATATATGCTTATACATACAATACATACATACCATTATATTAATAAAAATAAAAAATATAAAAATATCTATATATATATATATAATGATTGTTACAAAAAGTGTTCAATGTAAAACTTTAGATTTGTCAAAAAAAAAAATACTATGAATTCTTCTAGCAAGACTCGCTGAAGCAGGCAGTAGCGCGTGCTCTATTACGGTTCAATGAACCTTATAATGCAATATGAATGTTCGCCCTTGTATGTATGCCCTTGAAGACTTACATACGTCAAAACTCTTAAGCAATCCAGTCTGTACTGGGCACCATGCTAGATGAATGACTAAAATTTCTATGTCATTGCAAGAACCCAACATCCGCTTTTCTGTAGCATTTAACGACGGGAAAAGAAGTCAAATTCTATTATCTTAGTTCTTATCTACTTGTTATATCGATAAGTATTCCAAATAGACGTATTACGATGGTGCAAAAAATCATTTCTTTTTTGCTATGCCAATGAGTTTATAATTCACTGCTGTTTTTAGTTTTCTAGGATGTCAAAAGATTCGACTAGGGGATTTCTTTGGTTAAATAATATTGGGCATTGGGTTGCCTAGGTATGTCTTTTGATTTCCCTTAGCTGCAAAATCTGTGAGAAAGTTAGACGGCATTTTGCGAGGCTCATTTCATCGACATCGCTAAATGGCAACGCTAGAACAAACGACATAAAATCACAGTTTTTATCCTGAGTTTTTAAAAATTGTTGTTCTTGAAATGCTTCCAGTAGGGAATTTCATAATGTATAATATTTTATAGTTACCTGCTGTAGAGCGTTAGTAATAATATTTTCATGGATCACAGTTGTTTTTTAAAAAACTTCCTGTGCTTTGTCTCCAATGAATCCATTTAAAGATGATCATTAACATATTTTAACGCCCTAATGAGAAATAATTTACTGCAAGAATTGTTTATTCTCTTTTCTTTACCTAAAAAAAATATACTTAGAAATTGATTTTACAGAATTTAATAAAATAGTATTCAATTTTCCCATCATTTATCTTTACGATTAAAACTTTCTCAAACCAACGACGTTGTCTCTGTTAAAATTCCTGTTATATAATGAGTAATTACATCAATCGTATTAATAATATACCCGTACTGGTTGACACTAAGCTTCTTCAAAATATTGGCAGTTTGAAAATTGGAATTAACAAGATTTACTTTAAACATTGACGATGTACATTATGTTTAATAATAAATAATTTATTGTTGAACAACACTGTCATATCATTTGTTCAGCCTTTTAAAGGGAAATATTAAATGCGAAATTTAAATTGGCCCTGCGCACTAGCTACTGTGCTTACTTTATTGTGTTTACTTAAGTAAGTATAACATATTTCCTCATTTAATTATATGATTTATAAATTATAAAAGGGTGCGTTAATTTATGACCCTTTAATTTATTAATTTCTCAACCGATAATCATGAAATGTTATATCCGCTTTGCCGCCTATCAAAAACAGGATGTAGAGTACTTTTAACTAGCAAGAAATACTATACTCGGGAGAATAAATATTTAGATAGTCGATATGTGTAACAACTTTAGATAATTAATAAATTAGCTATAATATGATGCATGGAATAAATAGTATCTTAAAATAAAAACCAATGAGTCGAAAAAATATTTTCAAATTATAGAATATATTATATTTAATGAAGCATAAATATTAAAATTATACACTTATAGAAAGAAAAATATTTAATGTAGTATGTACATTAAAAAAAAAACATTCTTCTATTTCAAACACCTAAATCACTTTCGCCCATTTTTCTCGTTTTATGCATCGATATGGCACATAAAAATGTAATATATCAAGGTATTTCGTTTTTAGTACGCTAATTGGAAATTGTGATATTTACCAAAATAAAATGAAATGAAAAGGACGTGAAAAATATCTTACGGCTAAATTTAGATCATTTCGGGATCCCTATTTTAATCTATTCGAATAATTGGTAAAATTAATGAAATAAATTGTTAAGGTAATCTGACGAAGCAAGTCATTTTACATTCGTCATGTACGGCCTTGGTTTATTGGAAAATTGTTTAACATAAACAATGATGTTATGATTTATTTACTATCTGCTATACCTTTATTTTGACTGGTATTTGAGGGGGTAACCTCGCTACGCACAAAGGGGCCAGGACCTCTTCGTTTGGCAGCACTCGAGCCATACCAACGCATTAGCAAATATTCACCGCACGCATTTGAACCTCTGGACCCTTGTCTATTGTGGATTATCACAACATAGCGCTTATGGCCACGTCGTATATATACTTAAATTCGCCATACTTCTAAACAGCTATTGAAGAATGCAAGTTTGAGAACATAGACAGGACTGCAGCTTGAAGACCGTCATTGGAAGATCACAGCCTACGAGTGCAAACTGGAGTGTGGGAGAGTGTCGGGTCCCTAAAGTCAAAATAAATAATTTTTCGTTAATATTGCTAATATGCTGCTAATGGGATGTGGCAAGACTTTTTTGAAAAGTTGGAGAAAAAAAGTGATTATTTTTTAGAATACTGGTATCAATGCAAATGGACTGTGAAAACTTTTGCTTGTAGCGAGATGCCATTCCGAAGGAGTGAACCTGGATTTCGAGATCACCAGAAAATATAGAGCAAAAATACCGTATTCCCCAAAATACTACATTGTCAATTAAATCGGCTGAAGCACAGAATCTGTAGACTTTTGGATGTACTCGATGAGTCGGTACACATCACTACCATGGGAGCTGTAAAGGCACGTTTAAATGCGAACATGATTTCCACTATAAATGTAGTAATAAAATGGACAGGTATCCTTTGCATCTAAGGCCACTGAGATATAGAACACAAATAGCCTATCTGAGTCACAAAATCACAAATATCTTCAGAGTGTTCTCATTTTGTACCCCGACTACCAAAGACAAGCATCGATTAAGGAATAGTGGTTACGTCTCGTTTAAATTGAATTTTACTGGAACATAAAAAATAACACTATTTGTTTTCTTATAGCACTTTTAAGTACTAACTTATAGCGCGATTGCCGCGCTTATATTTCTTTATTTTTTATGGAAGAAAAGACAAACGAGCAAACGGTTCACCTGATGTTAAGCGATCCCGTTGCCTATAGACACACGCAACAAGAGTCACGAGTGCTTTATCGATCTGAAAAATTTCCATTTCTTTTTCTTTCAATTACTATTTAAATAAATAACCCATCTAAAACTTTAGAAATATGCTCTTCTTCCTCGTTTTACTTTTTATGTCGCTCTACAAGGCTGTACTATGTATAGTGTAATATCACCACACTATACAAAAATATAAAATGCTATACCTGGCTTCATATCCTACCTACCTATCCTATGATATATCCTAAGCTGGCAATGCGCGTGAGACTTGGGCGACGATTTTGTTTAACGTGAGAACAATTGTCAGCTGGCTTACCTTCTCTTAAAAATGTCATTCGACTGAGTAAGCAGAGCCAGAGAGGTCTAAAGTTAGAGTTTACACGCCAACCTGACGATAATAGTTTAAAGGTGGTTATGTCATCTTTTTATAGCTTCTGCTGCACTTTAACGGCAATGCTCGCCCGGGAAAGTACCACCACTCTTTCTTGGCATAAAATAAAGTATGCATGTATTTTAGAGACGCCGAATGGCCATATCTACCCTTCTGTTTGCCCACTCCTTTTACCTCCAAATCCGTAATCCCAACCCATCCTTTACAATAAACCTATTTTATCCAATTTCCAAGGTTGACAACGCTCGCGTGACTCTCCATATTTTGCGTGTTTCTATGGACGTTAGGATCGCTTATCATCAGGTGAACCTACTGCTCGTTAGTTTTCTTTTCATAAAAAAAAACAACTAATTCTTGTATGTGTATTCCGATATAACTCTCAAATATAGCTCCAATCACATAAACTAAGGAAAATACCACTTTGACTTCTAATGTCGTCTCATGTGCCCGGAGTTTGCTAATTTTTTCGCATTTCCATAACGAACCCTCGCACAAAATACACGTGAGGATGCCGTTGTGGTAATTATAGTTGATGACGGTTGGAGGATGGACTTTTAGTTCTTCGCGTTTCGCATCACGGCCAGCTTCACGGTAATCCTTAAATTCGTGGTGTCGCCTTTTTACAGTCTCTCGTAATTCTGGGTGCTGTGCTGCCAAATTTTCTCACCGGGAGTGCTCTATATTGCATCTACTAATGTGTCGTTTTTGAACGTTTTTATAGCGAAGGAACTATCCACCACGTTTTCACTTGCCCTATTCTAGTTTAGAATATAGGATGCGCTTCGCCATTCCGTCCTGCATCATACGTGATAGGTGACTGCACCACCAAAGCTGCTAATGCATTAAGTAGGCCTCAATGCCACCGACATTGGCCCGTCGATCAATCGGACCATCTGATCTTCATGAGAGTATGAATGCATTTAAGGTGGAAATGACCAAGAGTATGTTTGTGGTGACGATATACGCACCACGTCTCAAGGGAGTATTGCAGATGTGGACGCATAATAGCCACGTAAATTTAAACCTTACTTCCCAGCTTAAAGTCATGTGAGCATAAGTCCTCGGCAGGCAGCTTTCCGAATGCAGCAAATGCTACAGCAATCCTGCTGGTAATTTCTGCATCAAGGTCACACTTGGATGTAATAGTGTTCCCCAGATGTCGAAATGTATCGGCCTGCTGCTGAAGTACAAATAAATGCTGCTGAAAAAATATTGCTTTCAGTATAAATATCATTGAAAATGTGTTACGTTTATTTTTTAACGGGTACGAAATATTTTGGTACTTTGTATTAAAAATACATTCATTAAATGATAATTACATTTATTTTAAGTCACTAAACTACGCATGTTTACTATAGAGACGGATTTATTATTTTTCACAAATAATCATAGTTGAAAGAACTGTGACATTAGATGGTGTTTCGGTACCTATTTTTTTTTGCAAATATGTTTTAGTGATATTTTAGACTAACACTCGCTGTTATACCTAGTGTTCAGATTCAATTATTATTACGCAAATGTAGTTAAGATATTACGATTGCTCACGCAGCGTTATTTGCAGTAGCTCACAGTCAAGTTCAGTTTGATTCTTCGCATTGAAAACAAATCTGTAGCTCCATCTTAAGTCCAAAATATAATAAGTGCTAAATAATAGAATACAAAAGATGACTCTCGTGTCACTGCTGTATATTTATTACTTGGAGGCAAATACCCCTAATGTTCTAGCATTGACTCCTTATGTGACATCTTAAAGATTAACGCCTAACAGAGACCCTTTAAGAGATCTACAGAAAGGTGAATAATGCCGAACGCTCTGATTTTGGTCACTACAAACATCTGTCGCTTGGCGTTTGTCACCACACCAAGGGCCATTAGCACTGGTAATAAGTTCGTATGCATAATGAGCTAGTTTGCACGTATGAATACAGTAGACGTTTCAAATAAATTTCACGTATGAATACAGTAGACGTTTCGAACACGGCCTGCGTTTAGGGGTCCGAGTGCCTATTGCCTTTGCACGCATGTAGAGAGTCTGCGTGTCAAACAACCCTGACGTTTGAATACGGTATGCGTCCAAGAGAATGTGTTTTGGACGATGCTATAACTGGTTATGACTGCATGTTGAAAATGTTCAGCAGAAAGTATGCAGTCTCTTTTAGCAAAAGTACGACTGGAGCTACGAGGATACATGCTCAGATTGGGATTAATTTTTCTTAAGAGACGTCTTAGTTTTATTTCAAAATGATGAAAGGAAGACTTATGTTTTTTATAGAGAGAGGGACACAAACAAGCAAGCGGCTCATCTGCTGGTAATTAGTTACCACCGCCCATGGCCTCCTGTAACAACAAAAGAGTTGCAAGAACGTTCTCGGCATTTGAGGTATGAATAGGCACTCGTCTTGAAGGTCTCTAAGTCGTTTTGGTCCGAAAACACCGCTGTCGACAGTTGATTCCACAAAGGGTTCGTGTGTGGCAGAAATTTACATCAGAATCGCACAGTAGTGGACTGCCAACCATCCACGGGATAGTGATGCTACTTGGTTATTTAGTGGGTTGTCTGCTGTACAAACTAAGCAGTAGGTATTTTCCTAACACTTCCTCGCTCCTCGTGATATATGCAATAAAAAATGCTAAGAGAAGCAACATCTCTACGCAAGGCCAGGGAATCAAGCTGATTGGAAAGAACTGGGTCTTTGACGATTCGAGTAGCTCGACGTTGGATGCGGTCAAATGAAAGAAGCTAGTGAAGAGGTATCCCAGCCAAGAGATGACAATAGTATTCCACATGCGACTGGACTTGCACTTTATAAAGCTGCATGCGGTGAGTCGGCTAGAAGTACTGTCTCGATCTGCTGAGGACGCCAGCTTAGTTTTATCTGCCACGAAACTTTACGTCACTCAATAAGTCGACGCCCAGTATTCCGATCAAAGCTGTGGCAACCAAGATAACGTTTTTTTTAAAATAGGAAGTCACGACAAAGGGTTTAGTTTTCTTGTTTGAATAATTTAATAGATGAGGCTTGATTTAAATGAATGTTGATTGAATAAACGTCTGTAACATGGGATGTTATAACGCTAGTCTCTCAAATATCTGTTAATGGCATTCCTCTTTCAACGATCTTGGATCTTTAGATGAACTCAACAGTGCTGTTAACCCAGATTTGGACGGAGACCTAAAATTTTCACTTTTGATATCATAAGACGCTGTTTGCAGTCACTCCACTTAGTGTTCGTATCGGGAAGACTCTATATCAGAAGAAGTTAGGAATGAACTTCTGACGCGATGCTAGCTCCTTCTCTCGCCTATAAACCCGAAGCGCGCTAAGCATGCACGTCGCCTATTATAATTGACGCTCGCACAAGATCGCGTCGCTTATAGTTAGTAATCAATAAAGAAAGTGTGCGATTGACATTCAAATATTTGTAGTGATGTGAACCCAACAAAATCGTGTTGTAATTATCAATGAAAGAGGAATTCTTGTCATAACCGTTTTATTTTTATCATTTTTGCATTTATAACCTCAAAAATAGCTTATTCGAAACATTATGTTGTTATTAAGTTCTTGAAATATATCCGTACATAGCATGGTAAAATAAGAAATTATTTGTTTTGAATTTCATATATTTCTCACATTTTGTATTTTTTTATTTAACGTTGAAACTAAAGAATTGTACAATAACATTATTATGTTCTTATTTAGACTATGAATTTAGGCGTGAAGTAATGATCTATTATATATCTATCTTCAAATTTACTTATTTTATAGAATTTTTTTTAATATCAACAGTCTGTTTACTTATTAATTTTTTTATACACTGATATACAAATATGTTTCTGAATACCATTTGTTTTCACTTAATAGATTAATAACAAAACTCCATTAATATTCTAGAAATAATATGAATTTTTTATTAATCATATTACGCACAAAATATATTAGAAAGTTGTATCCCAATAGCTATGTTTTATGAGTGGTCAATAAATAAACTAAAATACTCCCCAAATAATTAAATCTATATTTGAAAAGAGTTCATGAATTCTAACACGAATTCGCTTGAGAATTGCAACCGATTTGTTTTATTATTTTTTTAACTTAAAGTTATTGATGTAAAATCTTTTCATCGTTGGACCTTTCATTATACTCAAGTTATATGCAAACGCAATCTCCACATGCAATTGTTACGATACTCTTGTGTATGTTCGTTTACAAATTAAATATGTTCTTCATTTTATAAAGTCTATGAACATGAGGGACACTAGGTTTCAACATAAGTGAAGAGCAATATGGGTCAACTCGTAATAACCAAAATATTTTTATTTTGTATGATTTTATTTTCGATTTTTGAAAAATATTCATAGAAATTTTGGAAGCTATAAAAATACAAATTAATAGGCAACATTTAAATTACATACAAACTATTATTCTAATTTAATAAAAGTTCCAGGTTTCAAATTCATTAGTTCTGAATATCAAAATCGATATAAGGCATCTTCACACAGTTTGCCCAAAAACTTAAATAGTTTAACAATAAAAAACTTACTTAATGACTTCTGTTGAGAACTACTTAAAAATTGAATGATATAAATTTAAAAAACTTTTAAATTAAACAAATATATATTTAACATAACAGTTAAAGTTTTTATTAGTCAATATCTTATATACTATATAGTATTTCTTATGCGAAAATTGGATTCTAAATCAAAAGGAAATCAAAAAGTTGTAAATTTTTGGAATGTCTAGTTCGAGAAGGGCGGAGAGGATTAACTGTATGGACAGATTATTATTGGGTGGATTAGAAGTCGACCCCAAGTAACGTGGGAAAAGGCTAGGAGGAAGAAGAAGAAGGTAACTAACGGAGTAACAGAAAAGAGATGCATTATACGAACTACAGAAAACAGACCATCAAAATGTTAGGATATTTGATATGACACAACGGGTGAGGTCAAAAGAAATGGCGGATAGTTATTGACTATAGGAAGTTATGTGACATTACCATTAGTGAATCCTACCCTATCCCAAATATTACTGAAATCCTTGACCAACTAGGCAAAGCTGAGTACTTCTCTACCTTAGATCTAACCTCAGGTTTCCATCAAATCCGTATGTCCCCTGCAGACTCTTGTAAAACTGCGTTTAGTGTTTCCCAAGGTCACTACGAGTTCACACGCATGCCTCAAAAATGCTCCTTCTACCTTCCAGAGGCTGATGAACACGGTTCTCACTGGTCTCCAAGGAGAGCACTGTTTCGTCTACTTCGATGACATAGTCATTTACTCATATGATCTGTCTTCACGTATCAAAAATCTCGAAGCAGTTTTCCATAAGCTAAGATCCTTTAACATAAAACTCCAGCCTGACAAATGTGAATTCCTGAGAAAAGAGGTTGGTTACTTAGATTACTATAATAGAACATCGAGCAGCAAAACTTAAATATATTCTTACACTACAAGATGACTTAACATAATATTCAGCTGCTTTCCAATACGTACTACTACTGCTAAAGAGACAAGTGAATGCTTAGTTCACTTTTTCTCGTCATTTGGAATTCCAAAAAGTATTCTTACCGACCAAGGCACCAATTTTACTGCTGATCTATTCAAGCAAACGTGCAATTTTCTAAAAATTAAACAATTGTGGTCCTTACCTTACCATTCCCAGACTCAAAGTACCCTTGAAAGAAGTCACTCAACTTTGAAAGAATATTTAAAATCATATACTAATGAGAATCGGGACAACTGGCCAAAATACACTGCTATCCTTACAACCGAAATTTAATATTATAAACGACTCTTATTGTAATATAAATAAGATTGAAACTGTTAAATCAAGAATACTGCCTAAAGAGATCATTACCACAGATTTGATATCGCTAAAGTCCGATGACGATATAAATAAAAAACTAGTCAGTAATCTTGATCAATTTATGAACGAGCCGCATATTGTGAAATATCGAAATTACTATAGCATATCCTTATTTATTTTAGCCCTTGCAATGTTTGTCATTTTAATTATTGTTATCATTTTCTTTAAGCTTAATTTTCCGAACATTTCTGTATTAAAGTCGTTAAGACGCAATGTAACGTATCAGAATAATGATGAAAGAATAGACATGGAACACAGCCATAATGATCCTATTCCACCTAGTAGAATTAATGTATAACATTCATACAAGCTGTTATTTCTTAACGTTTTATTTTTAGTAATTTTATATCTTGTAATCCATTTTATCAATTTTAACCTTTATGATTTTGTTTATTTTTACTTTTGTTTAATTTAAGTTTTATGTCGTTTTCATATTATCTAAAAATATAAATGTATTTCCTTTTATAAACTATATCGTAGAGACGGCTGTGTCAACATACTAGTAATACTAAGATTATTGTACCTTGGCCAGTGGGCAGTCAGTCAGTCAGTCATCGTCCTCCGAGTCGTAATCAAGTCTCTATCATATATTGTTCTAGTTCCATATATTTCTATATCTTAATATTAAATAAAGTGTTAAGTGAAAAATAGTTTTTTAAAAAAGGCTCCCGCACAGATCCGTATAACAAACGGTCGCGGCGTTAATGGATTAGAAAAGATCCTCGGTAATCCTCCAATTCGATTTAATTATAGTACAAGTCAATTCTTTAAACTGTGACTTTATACGCGAGTGAAGTTTTCTCCAATAGAACTAGAAAATCCAGTGAAAGTGCTCCTACATGATCGATCAACCGCCTAGAAGATCTACTTGACCATTCCTGCGTGTTGTTCCTGGTTCCTGCTCTGCAACTTAACGAAAACTTATATAACACATCGTTATGATCCACACACTCCTGCTACTCCAGTTCTCGTAAGTGCTAACATTAAAATAAAATTAAAGAGTAAAGTGTCCAAAATTCGTGACAATCGAGCCTGTGAACAGTTACACTAATATTTTATAAGACAACACTTGAACCACTAGTGCTATCGCGCGTCTCGCCGCTATATCCGAGTCGCATACTTCCGAGAATTATCATCGCTTACCGTTAACGTCAAGTTTCATTTTATTTATAAGATTGTTAAATTAAAATTAATATGAGCAAACAGGATAAAGGCGTAATCCCAACAATGAATTTAACGACTCTCTTAAAGTTTATAAAGCCGTATGACGGCAATCGCCAAACAAAACGCCTTTATAAATAATTGTAATAATGCATACAGCTGGCGTCTTTCAAACAAAAAAAAATATTTTGTTTAAATATATATTAAGTTAATTACAAGGTAAAGCGGAAACTGCTTGTTCTATTAAAAGAATTTTTGAAGGGTCAATTTTCTAAAACAAAACATTATTCGCATCTTTTAATGGACTAACAAGAGAGCAAGACCTTTACTTACGGATTCCTTGAGATCCTGCGTCCCAACGAAACCGTAAGTCAATTTGGGTTTCGTATAGAGGCGTATTTGTCACAACTGCTAACAAAAATTGTGCTAACAAAAGCGAAGGAAGCCGAGGGTAGAATTGCGGCTATGAAGGATTTAGCCCTATAGGTTTGAACCGGCGATTATCAAATGTTGTTCGGTGTAGATTACCAAAAACATTAAACGAGAATATGAATGTATCAATATCCGAAGAGAAACTACAAAAACTCTATATTAAAAGAAACCCACCTAATAATTTTATATATCCCTGTTTAACAACTTGTTCTAATGACACGCCGTTTCGACCTAACTTTTATAATGTCAATCCTCACACTAACTAAATGCAAAATCATAATTCCCCACCGATATGTAGATATTGCAAATTTAAGGGGCATACAATGGAGGTTTGTAGAAAACGCCAATAAAATAATAATAGATATAGCGCAAAAAGGGCTACTAAACCACAACCGTCATCTTCGCGTAGACCTCAGCGAAACTATTTGAGGCCCTCAATATATCCTCCAGGTACGTCTTCTAATAATTATGCTAATAATAACCGAGTACATTTTGTTAGACAAGATAAAATCGTTGAGGAAAATAATCAAGTACCAGAAAATTTAAACTGAGTCATGTCTCGCCTAAGTGTCGCACTAGACAACATTTATCCGACACTAACTCTATATCCTCTGTACTAAAAGAAATTGCCAATAATAAATATAATTACTCTGTATCCTCTGTATCCCAGTGCAATGTCAATAAGAATTCAAATAACTCCGTATCCTCTGTATCGAAAGACATTGCCAATGATAAATACAAAAACTGAGCATCCTCTGTATCCTATAGCAATGTCACTAACATTGGGAAAAACTCTGTTTCCGCTGTATGCTAAATTTCAACTATTACAAAAAATAATAATTTTAACACACCAAAACCTCAACCCTCTCACAACTTATAAATCTTTTGTATCTACCAACAATATCCATAACCATCCCAAACCTTCTATATCACGTTAAAACCTTTAACCCTTCATCTATTCTCCCTGTTTCCATTGAAACACCTAAATCATATGGACATACATAATCAAATCAAAATAATAAAATATATGAAATAACTTCCTATACATCTTTACGCTACTTACCTCATATACAACTGAATTCATCTATCTCCACGAGTCCTCTCTTCCTACTGATCGATACCGGCTCCTGAATAAGCTTAATAAAAAACTCTTCTATGCATGTCATTCCACTTCTTATTCCAAAATATTAAAACTTAAGGGAATTGATTTAAATAACGATACAACGCCGACACTAGGTCACTATAACTTACTTGTTTCCAGATATTGATAACTCAGTAATGCATAAATTTCACGTGGTAGAAAAAAATTATCTAAACTACTATGGAATAATTGGCAGTGAACTTTAAAATGATCTAGAAGTTATTATTGACTATTATTGTAACACTATGAAAATTTAACAGCATATTTTAAAAATTTATTATTACGAACCTATTTTTACAATCTCCCCGCGATCAGAAACGGTTGTGGAATGTACAGTTTCAAATCCAAATATTAAAGAAGGAATAATCCTAGACCAACATATTTTTCAGTCACTCCTTGTAGCCAATTTTATCGTCAAAGTTAAACCAAAGAGTAGAGTTATCCTCGCAGTAATAAATATTTCAGGAGATCCAGTACCTGTATCTTCCAATCTTCAACTAACCTTACATCCTATCGAAACTCATAAACACTCCTTTTTTTAAATCCAATAAAAAATCCTGGTATGAAAGAACCAACGAAGTTCTAGAACTCTTACGTACATCACACCTAAATACAGAAGAATCAAACGCTTTATCTGATGTACGTTCGAAATATTCTGATACCTTTCACCTACCACATGAAACACTTTCCTGCACGGACGCCACCGAACATGAAATCCGCACTACTTTCTCTGAACCAATCTGTACTAAATCCTATCACTTTCCCGAAGTTCACAAACAAGAAGTGCAAACACAAATCCAGAAAATGCTTGATCAGGGTATCATCAAATCATCTCTATCCCCATGGTCCTAGCCAATTTGGATCATCCCGAAAAAGATTGACGCTTCCGGTCAAAAGAAATGGCGGATAGTCATTGACTATAGGAAGTTACATGACATTACCATTGGTGAAATCTATCCTATACCAAATACTACTGAAATCCTTGACCAACAAGGCAAATCTAAGTACTACTCTACCTCAGGTTTCCATAAAATCCGCATGTCTTCTGCAGACTCTTGTAAAACTGCGTTAAGTGTTCCCTAAAGCCACTGCGAGTTCACACGCAAGTCTTTTGGCCTCAAAAGTGCTCCTTCTACCTTCCAGAAGCTGATGAACACGGTTCTCACTGGTCTCTAAGAAGAGCGCTTTGTTCATCGACCTCGATGACATCATCACTTACTCATATGATCTGTCTTCCCATATCCAAAATCTCGAAGTCGTTTTCCATAAGGTCACCTTCAATGTGTCAAGGCAGATCTCAACAAGATCAAAACCGTTTAAAACTT
>JAOCPS010121980.1:0-15193 GCA_025505425.1 Graphium colonna | reverse complement strand
GTATACCTATTTCTTTAAAAAGATCTCGAAGGGTATTTCGGGCTCCAATATTGTATATCGCCCTAACAGCTCTTTTACGACCAGTAGAATACTATACACTATATCAAATTTAAAATCCAAGATGGGCGTCACCACAAAATGGCGGATTACATATTTATTTCTCACGACTTCTGCAATATGGGTATCAAATGAAAGGGCTTGACCAGTAGAACAGTAACATAGGCTATTATTAAGTGCTTATACATATATATTTTATCCCAATATTCTTATGGGAATAAAAACTACGTGGTTAAAATGTAATAAAAAAATAAAATGCGTATTGTTATAATTATAAAGTTATTTTTTCGATTTTTATAGGATTTTGCGTTTAGGATAAATTTTTTGGTCTTATTTGTTTTTAATTTCTAGGTTTAATTTAGCTTTTTACGCGCATTCAATTTTGAAAGGTTTTGTGTTGGGGGTTCGTAAAATGTTTAATTTAATATTTATTTATTTATATAGGTGAAAGAATTGGGATCAACAAATACTTAATTGTAATTGTTTGTTGATGATTTCGATTTAATTTTACATGTTTGCAAATATTTCATATGTTGAGTGATTGGTAATGGTATATGAGAGGATTGTTAATGAAGAACAAAAGATATTAAAAACAAATATTATTTGACTACGGAGTAAGCTTAAATGAAAGTTAAATAATTTATTACGGAACGCATGGGTATTTTAGCCGATATGATGCGAGCGACCGCTTTTAGGATTGATGAATTGAAATTACGCGTTACTTGCTGTATTTTTTTTAAATTGTGTCTAAAACTGTACTTTTCATTTTATTACACAAATATGCTGACAATTGAGGGTCGAGTATTTTCTTTAATGTCGTTAGCGAATCATCAGTCGGTGAGTATGTACATGTGATACACACATATTTAGTGTTATCAAATAATCTTCTCGTCTTTTTCCAGTCGACAAAGAGGAAAATAAGTAGAAACAGATTTTGGATGTGTATGCTTTATACTAATTACAAATAAGTAGACACTCGACGTGGCGTCAGCACACGTCGTCGATCTCCCTGACGCCTTCTGTATCCCCCGTCCATGCGTTGCGTAATGAATGAATTAAGCCAATGAATATGTAGTGCTAACGTGGCCGTGTCGCAGCGGGCGAGGAGCCGTCGCGCGACTGCGCGCCCTCGGGCGAGTGCCCCGCGGCGTGCGCGTGCGAGTGGGACGGACGAGGGGCGCGCGTGGCGTGCGCCAGAGCGGGACAGAGCGACGTGCCAAGGGACCTGCCCTTGGCCACGCACGCGCTGTGAGTCGCCGATCCGAACTAACGCCTACAAATATCGACGGCCCCCACGTAAACTGTCGAAACTGAAAAATCCCTACTTTACAGTGGAGCGATTTTTATCTAGATTTTGATTGCGAGAAGAGATTTTCATTTATATTTCCCCATTATTTAACTGTACAATTATAAATCCTTATCTCTACTTGACAGTCGTGCAATAAAATAAAAATGTAACTTTTTCAATTCCGATACTATAGGTGGGGGCCATCGATATGTCATTCAAATTGGAGCACTGCTCTAAGACTTATTGCAGAACATACATATAAAAATACATAAAATTGTCTTCGCTCCAAATGTCAACTTTTTTTATTTTATAGAGGTAAGATCAACGAGCAGACACTCGCAACATCCGGAGAATTGCAAATACGTTGTCAACCTCGAAAATTGGATAGAATGTGTTGTGATTAAGGATTTGGAGGAGTCGGGAATAGAAAAACAATGCAAAGGATAGAAATAACCATCCCGTATCCTCAAAAGTCATGCATACTTTATTCTGTGCCGACTTTATAAAGGACGTTGGTAGAGCACTCGGTACTCGATTGTCATCGTAGTAATAAAATGCCCCGCTGTAATAGTATCTCCATGCGTTGCGTAATTGATTATTTATCTTTCGAATAAATTTACTCAGTGGTAAATTACAATTCATCTCTAATAATACTTTTATTCTCCATGTTCTCTATGCATTTTCGAGGTGGTAGAGCATAACATCTTTTCACAGCTTTTGCTGCACTTTTACGACCACGCTCTTCCGGAGAAGTACCACTGTCCTTGACTATTGCATATGCATGACTTTTGGGGATGCCGGATGGCCATGTCTACCCTTTTCTTTTCCCCTCCAAATTCTTAATCGCGAGCCATCTTATCACATAAACCTATTGTATAAAATATCCCAGGTTGACAACGTACTTACAGCTCTCCAGATGTTGCGTGTGTGTGAGCGACGGGATCACTTACTATCAGGTGAACCGTCTGCTCGTTTCTCTTGCTTTCCATAAAAAAATGCTCCAAGTGTCCCCATATATGACATCCTCGAGTACTGAAGTGATTCACAACGAGTTAAGATGAGTTGTATGAATTTTTGTGCCCCTACAGACTGATGCCGGACAACAACTTGCGTCAGATCAAATCTGACGGTCTGTTTGGCAGGTTACCTGACCTCAGCAAGCTAGACTTTAGAAATAATGGTAAGTTCTTCATAAAACACCCTTGACGTGTGTTAAATACATTTTTTCAACAATAAATTCAAACTAAGCTTATCCACTATCTTATTTAAAAATATTATAATATATTCTTATAAATCCTTTGAACGATATTGTTTTTCTTAAACAGCTGCTTACTATAATATTACAATACAGTAAAACTTTATATTTCAACCAGGGGTGTCCAAGTTCCTTAAAAGTCTTAGCCATTTTTGAAAATTTGAAATTTGTCGCGAGCCGCAATTGAATACCTATTAAAAAGGTATGCAAAAAAGGTCGTACAATTTTTTTTTTTCAGAAATTATTATATAAAAAAAATATGTGTATTTTATTTGAATATTAAACACATTTGTTTGACTTCTCTTGATATTTTTTTAAGATGCTGGTTACTTAATACTGGTGAGTGATTTGATTTCACGAATTTTAAAGCGGAATAAAATTCACATATATAGTCTTTTTAAAATTTCACAAAAATAAAAGGGAACTCGGGTACGTTTATTGAGAGCCACAAACAATTCTTTAAAGACCCGCAGGTTGGCAACCCCTGTCAAATACATTTTATATACACTTTCTCACTCTCTCTCTTAGGTATAACAGAGATAGAAGACAATGCCTTCGACGGCGCTGCCAACATGCAAGAGCTACTTTTAGATGGCAACCTGTTGGCAACTGTCACTGACAAGATGTTCTTTGGATTGCACAGCCTAGTAACACTGTATGTATCGTTTAATTTTAAATATCTTTATATTTTGCTATTACTTTATGTTTAAACAAAATTTAAGTGTTTCGGAAACCAAGAAACCTAATTTGAGAGATGGGCAGCTAAAGCCATTACGTTATTTTTTTTAAAGGGGACTGTAATGAACTGAAATTAGAATATTTTACTAATTGCTTATGAAAGCTTTACAATAATAAAGGCGCAAAACTAATTTTTAAAACCTATATGTGTCTGTCCGGTGGTTGCTAACTTACGAACTAGTATACAATTTTCTTTGACCCACCGATGGGCGGTTTTAGCTTAAACGTAGCAAAAGCCTTTGATCGGGTATGGTATGAAGTATTTCTCTCCAAAATCATATCTTACGGGTTACTTGAAAAATTACGCAAATGTATAACCAGCTTCCTTGGAGATCGGAGCTTCCAAGTCGTTGTCAACGGTGCACGCTCCGACGCAAAAACTGTGAAGGCTGGTGTCCCACAAGGCTGCGTGCTTTCACCCACACTATTCCCTTTGTATATCAATGATTTGTTGCGCATCAGAAAAAATCACTGTTATGCAAACAATACAGTAGACACCTTGTATATCAGGAAATATTTCTCCGTATCGTGTCGACAAGTGCCGTACTATCTTGTGGTTGAAATCTCTTATTGAGGTCGACTAAATTTAGTCAAGTTTAAACTACAGAAGACACAAGTTTGCGCGTTCACCGCTTTAAAGATTCGCTGTGGTGAAATATCGAGCGACGTGCAGTTCCGCGGAGCACTTGGAAGACAAAGCCAAGTTGGCTTCTAAAAAGCAGAGCGAGGCTATATTTTCAGCCGACTCACCACATGCAGCTTTATAAAGCGCAACTTCGGCCACACATGGAATACTGTTCTCATCTCTGGGCTGGGACACCTTTTCACCGGCTGCTTCCATTTGACCGCATCCAACTTCGACTACCTACTTCAATCGTTGACGACCCAGATCTTTCAGATCGGCACGATTCCTTGGCTTTGCAAAGAGATGCTACGTCTCTGTATATGACTTAGGGTTCTTGAGGAAAAGAGCTTATTCATATCTCAAAGGCCGGCAGCCGACTTGTAATACCTCTGGTGTTGCCGAAGCTCATGGGCAGCGGTGATCACTTATTATTGGTCAAGCCGCTTACTCGTTTCCCTCCGTCTCTATAAATAAAAAAAAACTTCGACTTTACATAAGAGCGCACAAGTGTTTATATATATAAATATATTTCAAGTTTTGATTTTTTTGGGTCGGTTTAGGTGGCTTCTAAACGGCTGGACCGATTTTAACGAGATTTACACTGGCAGTCATCAAATGAAATGAGTAACTAATACTATTCTTATCTTGGAAAAAACATGAGAATTCTTTAAAAAAAAATAAAACTTAAAATAAATATCATGCTTGTAAAACTGCAGGCAACAGGTAGTCGTAACTAATATTATAATTTAGTTGCGGATAGAATTTCGAACATTGAACTGTTATAGTCTGTCTCTGTTACCCAAGCGCAAATATATCGCCATCACGCTCGCACAGGTTCACAGCAATGCGTCGCATCTGTGTGAGTGTGCTACCAATATATTCGTGTAACAGAGACAGACTACAACAGGACAATGTAAGAATATTTACCTGTTTCGCTATTGGAATAAAATATGTACAAAAATAATACATTTTTACAAAAAAATGTTGTTTATGTTTTTTTAAGTATTTTCGCATAGTTGTAAGAAAGCCAATATTATCATGATAGTTGTATGTAGCGAACAGTTTCTCTGTTTTGTAACATATCTCGACGATGCTCTACTCTTATCGGTCATAGCGTGATGTTATATAGCCTAAAGCCTCTCTCTATGAATGGGCTATCCAACACTAAGATATTTTTTTTAATGGAAAGAAGAAGTTGAGAGTGAGTTGTCAACCTGAGAAATTGGATAGGACAGGTTTATTGAATAGGGTGGTGTCGGGATTAAGGATTTGGAGGGGAAAGGAGTCGGAAAAGAAAAGGGTAGACATAGCCATCCGGCATCCCCAAAAGTCATGCATACTTTATTTTATGCCGACTTTATAGAGGGTCTACGCTTCCTACTCAAACAAACAACTCTACAGCTTTATAATATTCGTATAGATTATATATTTTGACTATTAATTTAATTATCTTTCATCCAGGTCTTTGGCTGACAACAAGATCAAGTGCATCACTCCAGGGGCCTTTGATCATCTAAATACGCTGTCCACTCTGTAAGTAAATATTAAAAATCAAATAAAATAACTATTTATCGTTGAATATGTTTAAATCTTTTCCCTGCTTTGTATATTATAATAGTTTTTGTTATTATTAAAGATTTAAAAAAGAAGTACTTATTTATTATTTTTCGCTTATAGAAGCCTGTGTTGTTTTCGGTTGGCTTAAAAATTATGACTATGTATTTGTAATATCCAGTGAGTTTGAGTAATTCTGCTAATTATCAAAAAAAAAAATAACTTAATCAATGCAAGAGTCCGTTTATGTTTTCGGATTGTATTAAAATTTGACATTAGCATTACTATAAACTCTTCGCATATTACAATAGTCTTTTTATGTCAGGTTTACTTTCCAGGTTTTGTATATTACAATATATAGCTTTTTCAGCAACTTTATTTATTTTATAGGGCTATGTTACTCCGAGTATATCCTACGTTATGCAATATATCAATCAACTTATATGTTATATGTAATTAAAGACGTGTTCTATCACTTTGGAAAAGGGTCAGTCCATCCACATCATATACTTGGGCGTAGTGTCAGAAAATTGCTGAAACATACTATGTTCTTGTTATTTATTCAAATAAACGGTATCTTTATTTCGAGATTGCTATTTTGTGGTTCAACGACGGCTAGGGTGTGCATCGACCCCGTGACCTGCGTAGCTAGTTTTAACAACTGTTTCAAGTACTCAGAAATATTATTCTAAAAAAGCAACTGCCTACTTTTTCGTTATTCTCGCCAATATCTGCTTTCTGAGCTGACGGTAGTTTCCCCTCGAATTCTAGTTATATGACAATTAAAATTCAATGTTTCATATAAACGTTTTAGTGTTTATTTGAATAAATGTATTTCGAATTTGAATTTGGTCATTGAATCGATCATAATCACAGTAAAATTACAAAAATCGTCTTCGAACGCCCTAAAACTGCTATTTTGAAAATACGTTTCTTTTTCGTTATTTTGATGTAAAAAACAAAAATGTAAAGGATAATAATAATGCTTATTTTTATATGGCAAACCGTATCAAGTTGCATGAATTTTAAATATGTTTTTTTTTTGGAGGATAGACTTATTATATTAGCTAATACAGAAGTTATTTTCGTATAAAAACGACGGGTGTCGGAGATATTTGATAATTCGAAAAATTGATTTATAACAAATAGCTTCTATTGTATTCTACATCATTATGACAGCAGATTGCGCAAACGTCATGTAGGTAAAGCAAAACTTATACTTTTCATTAAGGCGGGGTTTTCCTAGAAATGTGATTTTGTAAACGGTTTTATTTTGTAATAGTACATTATAAAAAAATATAAAAAAAATAATCACTTATATTTGAATTTATTCTTAGCTCCGTTGAAAGTTCGTTACATAATTGAATAAACTTTATGCGATAGAAAAAAAAATGCCAAACATACCTCTATTCGTCATCTTAATATCAATATTATTTAAATTGTACGAAATTAAACGAACAGAAAATCAAACTAGAATAAGGGTCTGTGATGGTGTGAGCGATGTCGGTCAGAATATTGTCAATATTATACAACACAACTGTTTTTTTCTCAAAATCAACTATTTTACGGTACCATTCGCTCCCTCTCTGTTCCGATCGCACCGCGGCGTCGTGATCGCTGTCCTTGTCATTCCGTTGCGTTTGAGAACGGTTCTTTCTTTCGCACACGGATTGGCAACATTAGCATTGTGGGCTTGGAGAATCTCGCTTTAAATTCCCTGGTTAAAAATCGAATTCATGAGGCGTGATGTCGTAAGATATTATGAAACTCATGATGCATGAGAATTTTTGATACTACTTTTGGGCATTTTCCTTTATAGGACCATTTTGAATTTATTCTTTTTAAGTAAGAAAGTATTTTTAAAATCGTTTAATTAATGGCAGTGATACGCGCGAACATAGGTACATGAAAAATAGAAACATCCGAATGTAGAATTTGCCCCTTTTCTTCTTTGTCATGTGCCATCATTCGGGTCGGCAAACATTTGTTGATATGTGTATGTATTACTAGTCACGCGAATTAATTTGTCCTTGCTGTTCGCCTCACTCAGTCCTTTGATATTGTTTGTCTTCGGAGTCGGTTGAAAAAGTAAAGAAGCGGAGAGTATGAACTTGCTCCAGCACGCTGTCCGGCAACCCGCTGCACTGCAGCTGCCACGTGGGCTGGCTGGCGGGCTGGCTGCGCGGCCGGCGCCTGGCGCCCGCCGCCTCGTGCGCCTCGCCCGCCGGCCTGCGCGGCGCCAACGTGCAGCACTTGGAGCTGCCCGACTTCAAGTGCACAGGTCGGTGCCTATGCTCTCATGGCTGATCCTTCACAACATCTTCCTATTTGTGCACTCTCTGTTCCTTTACTCTCATAGCCCGATGGGACGGATATCCGACACGAGAGATCAGGCGCAAAACTGACTTTTTACACGCCCATCCGACTGTATAGCCCAAGCTTTTCTCGATAAACGGACTATCCAACACTGAAAGAATTTGCCAATTCGGATCAGTAATTCCTGAAATTAGCGCGTTCAGCCAAACAAACTGTTCATGCATCAAAGCGTCAGCTGAACAAACAAACTAGCTTTATAATATAAGTATAGTCCATCCACATTAATAAAGCCCTCCTGACAGAATGACAGTCACAGCAGCAAGTCCACTCCGAGATCAGCCAACTACGCAGGAGATACTACAGTGCACAGGTGTACGCGCAAACGCAAGTGCATTCTCTGTTCCTTTATTCTCATAGCCAGATAGGACGGATAGTCAACACGATCGAAGAGAAATCAGGCACAGAATCGACCTTTTACATGCTCATCTCACGCGTTAAACATCTTTCTTTTCAGGCAATCGGTTGATCAGCTTAAATATAACCAAGGAACAACAAAGTTATTAATCCTGCGAAATTCGAACCCTAAACCTCCAGTTCACAAAACAAATGCCCATACCACTAGACTACAGAGGCGGTTGTAGAATTGACCAAACTAGACTATAGATATTGCTATGAAGGACGTGCGGGAGACTTAACAGTTTTATAATTTAACAACCCAAACAGTACACACAAAAAAAATAAAGTAAAGTAAGCCTATTTTTATAATGTCCCACTGCTGGGCAAAGGCCTCCTCTCCTATATACAATACTACACACATAGTTAAAATATTTTATAACGGTATGATTAGCTTCGCTTTTTGATGTAAAGGATGACAAACGAGCAGACAGTTCACCTGATGTAAAGTGGTCCTCTCGCCCATGGACACACAACATTCAGAGAACGCTTGTGCGTTGTCAACATGGGACAAAACAGTTTATTGAATAGGATAAGTCGGGAACAGATTAAAGATTTGGAGGGTAAAGGCGTAAAAAAATAAGAGTAGAGGACAAACCAGAAACACTGCATACATTATTTTAGGCTGATTTTTTGAGGAGTATACTAAGTTTAATTTATTTTTAATCTTATGTTAATGTTTCTTATAAGCTAATTTTAACTGTAAAATTTTAACATACTTTTTCAAAAGAAACATTTTTTAGCTGTTTTAGGCGAAATTTTGGTGTGATTTATACGATATATACATTTATATTAATATGTATTTGTTTTCAGCCGAAGACAAGGGCTGCCTCTCGCCGGAATATTGCCCCGCGCAATGCACTTGCACCGGTACAGTGGTGAGGTGTGCCCGGGCGCAGTTGACAGCCCTGCCGAACAACATACCCAAACTGACTACGGAGTTGTAAGTATTGTAGTATTATATTATAAAATAATTATTATATTAAATATTGGCGTGTTTTTAAAACACGAAAAATGCATAAATATTGCATATGTCATTACATTACGTGTGCTGGTTTGAATATAAAAGATTTATACAGGTAACTGGTGAGTCACCCTCAATATTCAAGGATGTCATATGTAGGGATATATGAAGTATCAATATAATATTAAAAGTAAATATTAATTGTTCACTATCTATCTAATCGAAAGTTTAGTAATTATTTACGAAACCCATGTACATCCTAGAGGACACTCAGTCCGCCATTTACGGGTCAATGAACTTGTGTTTGTATGAGTAAATTCAAGTAAAATAACAGCTTATTTTTTAATTATCCTACTGCTGGGCAAAGGTCTCCTCAGACAGCGGGTAAAGGGCATAGCCCATCACGCGGCCCTTGTGCGAATTGGTGGACTTCACATAGCTTAGAAATATTATTTGTTAGATACGCAGATTCCCTCACGATGTTTTTCTTCATCGAAGAGCACGTGGTTATTCAGCACTTAAAATTGCAATTAGAAAATTGACAATTTTGTTGGTGCCGGAACCGGGGATCGAACTCAGGTTCGTCTCGTGTGAACAGAATTGAAGGCGAGCGCTCGGACACTGAGTTACCACGGCTCTGTTTCTCTTGTATGAACTATTGTCAAATTCTTTAATAGACAAGGATTAGCAAAGGAGCCGACGATTCACATGATGGTTAACAATTCCTTTACCGTAGACAACCAATAATATCGAAGAGTAGCGTATGTGTTACAGCATTCAATAGAATAGTTTGAGAATAAAGGAATGGAGACAAAATTCAAGATTAAAAAGATAGATAATATAACAGATAGTTTTTTTATGGAATGAAAGACACACGAGCAGATGGTATACCTGATAGTAAGTGATCCCGTCAGCCATAGATAGACACACGCGTTGTCAATCTGAGAAATTGGATAGAATAGGTGTATTGGGTAGGATGGGGTCGGGATTAAGGATTTGGAGAAGAAAGGAATGGGTAAAGAGAAGAGTAGACATTGCCATCTGGTATCCCCAAAGTCATGGATACTTTATTTTTGCTGACTTTATAAAGGGCGGTGATACTTCAATTCAATTCAAAATGCAGCAAAAGTTGTGAAAAGATGTTATGCTGTATCACCTGGTAAATAGTCATGTGAAAATCTAACAAGACAGACTTGCTTTATGCTGTATTGTATTTACGAGTTAGATAGTGATATCTATTCGTTCAAGAAAACCGACAAGCGCAAAAGAACCATATCTATACCTTAATTCGCAAACCAGCTAACTCAATTTTGTCATCAACGTGGAGTTCGCAAAGACATAAGTTGCAACAATTTAAAATATGAATATAAATATAATGTTATCACAATTATTTAACGATGAGACTCTATACTTTTTTTACAGATACCTGGAATCCAACGAAATAACAAGCGTGGAACCGGAACAAATAGGACACTTGACCCAACTGACGCGTCTGGATCTATCGAACAATCGCATAGCAGTCCTCTACAATGACACTTTTGCTGGACTAACGAAGTTATCTACCCTCATTGTCAGCTATAACAGGCTGAGATGCATTCAGGTATAAAATAGTTTTATATAATTTTCATATAAATTGGTTTAATAGTTACTTTTTAAAATAAAAATAACTGAAAATTTTACTTTCACGGACGTTCGCTTGTAAGGCTTTTGAATTCACTTTCGCTGTTTGTTAATTATTATTTAATTTTAATGTGTTCTTAGAGAGTGTCACAGGGTGACTAGGTCAAGTTTTATATCAATTGGACCTGAATTTTAAAAATACCCAAATGAAAGCCTAATTCATTATTTTAGAACACAGTCACAGATGATTTAAGAAAGAAAATTTGGAAAGCGAATACACTCTGGACGGAAATAGAATTGCACCAAGATTTGTTAAGATATTACGCTCTGTCATTTGTCTCGTATAACGTCATTTTCTTGAGAAAAATATTAGAAAATTCTTTAAAATTATACTAATATTTCTTTACCTTTTTCTAACTAAACTCTAGGCCTGTGCTGGGATACGGTTCAAGACAATAGTCGAATGGCGGGATTTGAATCCTCGATCATATGATTGGATGTATTCTTAACCGTTTGTCTATGGGCACTGCAAATAAAGTGCCTTATATTTCTTTAAAATAAATTTGTTTACAGTATAAAACCTTCTTTTTTAAATATTTGTTTCTTTCTAGCGCGACGCTTTGAAAGGTTTGACACAACTCCGAGTATTATCGTTACACGGAAATAATATCTCTATGTTGGCTGATGGGGTGTTCAGAGATCTGCAATCGATATCCCATGTGTGAGTTAATTTATTCGTTACTGATATATCATTCAATCAATCTGATTTTAACCCTTAAATCTCTAAATAACAACCAGGTGTACCACAAGGAGCTATGTTTTATTACATTTGTATATAACTTTAAAAGTTATTATTAAATAGAAAAAATATATATTATAACATTTAAAACCGAGTACCCATATAAATAATATTTTTCTATCTTTAATCGTATTGTATATTTATACGTAATAATCTTTAAATAAACATCAGGTGTACGATTATAATTTCACCCTGTTTATAATTTTCCTGACAAAATATTATCTTAAACTAGATGCATCTCTAGTGACCATCCTAACTACCAAATATTTTTCTCTTATGTCAAACTTTAACGTCATAATTCCTATCGCATTGGGTTCGAATCTCTTTGAGTGTTGAAATAACACTCAGGTGTACCTCCGGGCAGTATTGTTGGTCCCTGTTTTTCCTTATTTAGTAATTTTGTAAGATCAATAATACCATCGATTCGGCAGGGCGCTGGGCTCGAACCCCCTGTACTGCGACTGCAACGCCCGCTGGCTGTCCGAGTGGGTGAAGAGCGCGGGCGAGTACGTGGAGGCAGGCATCGCCAGGTGCGCAGAGCCCCCGAGGATGCGGGACAAGCTCATCCTCAGCACCGTGTCCACTGCCTTCGTGTGTAAAGGTGGGTGTCATAATAGTACGTCAACTAAAAACTTTCAATGTAAGGGACATTGAAAGTTTTTTGAGAAAGAAAGAAAATTGAACTCACGGAGAACCGTAATATTTGCTATAGTTAAAATCGATACAGATGACGAGTACTAATAGCTACTATTTCTATTTAATAAGCTTCTAATAACTTTATAAACCTGAGCAAGTGCGTTATTTCGCTAGGTTAAACGTATAGTAATAAAAATAAATGGAAGAACAATTACATTAAAAAGCATTTATGAAAAGGTAGTTGAAAAAAATAAAATAGTCACAAACCTGTTTCACATTCATGCCCTAATAAATGAAGTCAGTGTGATTCGCTCTCCGACACCATAGTTGGTCTTTTTGACTCTTATATTTTATTTCCGAATTTTGTGTGATATTTGTAACATTTCGTTATGTTTCTTTCTCTTATTCTTCTTCTGTGCTATAAACCCTAGTTATTTTTGTGATCGGGTCTTCTTTTGCAGCGGCGGCATGAAGCTCCGTTCTAGGTGTTCATAGATTCTAAGCTCTCATGGTTCTAAAATTTACATGCTAGTAATCCAAATTATACACTTACTTTATATGATGACCAATAATGTAGATCATATTTCCAAATAAAGATTTGATTTGAGACGAAGAGAAAAGTCTTTCGTAACTTAAAAAAACACCGTATTGAGCATATTGCAATGACGAGGATTAGGTCACGTATCATTCAGTCAGGAATCGGTGTAATTAGATGATACACAACGCTTAATGCTGATATATTCTACATAAATCCTATCCGACTCCTGCCAATATGTAAGAGTTCCTTGAGACTCTTCGTGGGGCTGACACCATTTCCTATCTTGTAGACCGTTGGACTCGTCCTAGTACTAAAATGTTTCATTTCTCTCCAGTTTCTTCTGACGAAATAAAATAATACTCCCTTCAATTAAATTTCATGCAGTCGGATGCGGCAATGTAGGTTGACGTATAATTTTTCCGATTAAGAATCGGAATATCACATATTATTAACATATCTATGGATACTGGATTGTTCCCTACCTTGTTTCGTAAAGCTTTTGTCGGTTCACTTCTAAATACGCAAATTTTTCTATTCTATTATTATTGACCGATTTCAATCCTTGTCTTCCTTTCTAAGGTCATTAAATTCTATTTCCTATAGCAACTTTGGCAGTATATATAAAATAAATAACAACTTTATTACTCCGCTAAAATTTGGGTTTAGATCAGGTCATAATACCACTACCGCTCTCCTCCAATGTGACTGGTGATATTAGGGTTGGAATGAAATATACTAAAGTCACGGTTTTAGTATTATTTGACTTTTCCAAAACCTTCAATACTACTAGTCACAAAATACTTTTAGCTAATCTTTTGAACTGTGTTTTCCGATTAGGTTGTGGAATGGTTTTCATTTTAACTTTGAGGATGTTAGTGGTCAGTTAAGCTTAATGAATCGTTATCAAAGTGGCTTAATGTCGCAAATGGCGTTCCTCAAGGCCGCATTCTCTATCCACTATTATATTTAATTTTCATCAATTTTATCACTCATTGTTATGTATCATCTTTATAACGACAACCTACAGTTATATTATCACGGATGCGTTAATATTGAAATAAGTCAAATCAAGATAACCATAAAAAAGTAGACCCATCGTTTTGACTTACTAGTAAATCGTAAGAAGCGCCAAACTGCTGTTGTAAGTACCCGTATCATTAGTAAGCCAGATATCAAGGATATTTGTTCAGATTAAATCCTAGGCAAAGTTGCATTGACGCAATTTAGGCACCTCCAAGAAAAGAGCCTACTGTTATCTCAAAGGTCGGAAACGCTCTTGAAACTTCTTTGGTGTTGTGTTAGTCTATGGGCGACGGTGATCATTCAACATGAGGAGCGGCATTCGCTCGTTCTTTTATTAAAAGAAATATAGATTTATGTGAAATACAGGGCCGGATTTAACCTTTGTGCCGCCCCTGGGCATTAGAAACAAATTTTAAATAATGTTCCCTTTTAACCGACTAAAAAGAGGAGGAGGTTACATTTCTCACTGTGTGTTTTATATAAATATATTAACCGATTTATTGCGTTCTGTTATTACAAATTCTCAAAATTGATTTTTTTCTATTTGGAAAGGATATTTTTTCACAGTAGCCCCATAAAATGTTCATAAAAATCGACGTTATAATTTATATAATTGTAAAGAGTGTACAAGAAATTAAAAGCTAGGCTCGTGTAGAACACAACAGGCACTTTGAATGCCGTATTTTTATCATGCTTGAAATTTTGCCGCCCTGGGCACTGAACCCGTGAGCCCCTCGTGTGAATGTGGTCTGTCTTCGGCCGCCAGAGCCGGTCCCGGACGAGGTGGCGGCCAAGTGCGACCGCTGCCTGCGCTCGCCCTGCCTCAACGGCGGCACGTGCGCCTCGACCAGGGGGGGCTTCACGTGCACGTGCGCCAGGGGCTTCCACGGGGACACGTGCCAGTTCCGCATCGACGCTTGCTACGGCTCCCCGTGTGCCAACGGGGCTTGTAGGCTCTTGGAGGAAGGGAGGTTCAGGTGGGTTTTTCTATTTAACACAAAAAGTCTATTTTTCTTTTAGGTAATGAAACAAATCTATAGCACTTTGCGATTGGTAAAATTATTATTTCCGTTAATTCCTAACCTTTAGTTTTAGTAAGTAAGTTTCGTTTTTGAACGTTATTTCTGTCGCAAGACAAGAATTATTATTGTTAGATACAAGTAAATGGACGGATAAACAAACTAGCTTGTTAGCGACGGTTCCGTTTGTCTGTCAATAGAGAATAAAATCTTTACACAGCTTTGCTGCACTTCTACGGCCACGCTCGCCCGGGGAAGTACCACCGCCCTTTATAAAGTCGGCATAAAATAAAGTATGCATGACTTTT
>JAOCPS010121760.1:0-15194 GCA_025505425.1 Graphium colonna | reverse complement strand
CCTCTAAGGGCGGGTGACAACCACGTATCACCCACGTATTAGGTGTTACCTAACGTGGCCAATAACCGCAGCTTCGAGGGCGTTGCTTTTACGCATTCAGTGGGTGTTGCCGTGGTGGCTTCCCGTAGCGCCTGAGTGAGTCACTTTTGTTGTTAGCAGTGAATCGTGACGAACAACGGTCTGATATCATATGCACGAACTTCTGCTCGCTTAGTACCGAGCGTTTACAACTAGAAATGCCTCTGAAAAGGACACGATCAATTATGCGTCATAATGACGATTCTGATACTGAAAATGAGGGCTTCGCTAACACTCCGACCAGGCATCGGGCACACAAACGCCAACATGAAGGCTACAAAGCTTCTGTCATTATGAAACTTAAAAACTCCTTGGAAACATTTAAAAAGCAACAGGTGACGTTACAGACGAGCATAAGCGATCTTCAAAGGCTAAATAATGACATAATTACGGCAATGGAGTACATGTCCGCACAATATGACGAAATGAAAGATAAGCTTTCTAAGATAGAATCGAAGAGAAAAATTCATTTAACCTACACACAGCCATTAAAGTCGAAGGTAGAAAATCTTGAACGAATACAAAGACAAGCTATTATCGAAAGAAGGAATATTCCTTTACAGAAGAATGAATCAAAAGAGATCCTTCTAACTTTAGTTTAGAATCTTGGTGAGGCTGTGACTGTTAATATTAATAAAAGTCAGACTCGTGACGTATTTAGGATGAACTGCAATAAGATCAGGGGTGGCATTCAACCACACAACCACACTGTATATCATTCATATGATAATAATAGTAAAGCCATTCTCACCGATAGCTCGTAATGCCTTCTCCATGTCGCCGGAGAATTCGGCCTTGATGGCGTCGTCGATGTCGTGGCCGGTGAGGAAGTGGTACTCCTGGAACACCGCCGCCAGCTGCGGGAACGAGCGCGAGCACAGCACCGCATTGAACACGGATTCATCCGTGCCGAGGCGGAGTTCACCTGGAAATATAAATAAAAAAAATTTAACTTATTTTTTTTACTTGGCCAAGACGTAAAATTTTTTTAAATACTTTTTACTCCTACATAAATGTTATGCGATACAAAAAAAAAAGTCTTCAAGAAAACTGAGCTGACAACGTAGTATAAAATTTTTATGGAGTAGGAGTGTAGAAAACCGATGTTTTCATATAACATTACATTATAAATATATTAAATTATTAAAAATGTGATTACACACACTGCCATGCTGTTTTACATATCACACTGACATGATACATAAAAGAGTAGATACGTCAAAAGTCTTATTCTTCATTACGCGAATTGAAAATAGTGACGTTTACTAAAATTACTCAAGATTTCGTTTTTGACTCGTGTTTTTTGTATAAGTCATTTTAGTATAGTTTTTTTTTCATAAATATTTGTGCACGCAGTTTGCTTATAATTGGTTTGTACGCTTTGCTTTGTATTTTTATTACACTGTATTTTTATTCTCTAAGTGTAAAAACTGTTGGTAAACCTTAATAAATAAAATAAAAAAAAAAAACTAAAAAACGAATTTCGAAGATTGCAGAGTTGCTATTTATTATAAATATATATATTTAAATATGACAAAATCCCAATATTACATGTCAAAATAGAATTAAAATTGCCTTATATAATAGATTTTTTTTCTATAAAGAAATATCATTTAAAAATTTATACTAAAAAAAAACTCTACTAACATCATGTGTAATCTAATGTGTACAAATGTATGTGAAATTGAGTGAATGAAAAATAAATTAACTTTTTTAGAAAATATTGAAAATTAAAAAAAAATACAAATAAATGGTGACTGTTGAGTCGCCAACGATATTAATGGAGAGCCCTCGGTACTCGATTGTTATCATATTTATGTAATAAAATGAGGGGTATAATTTTCGACCAAATTTTCAAATAAATAGATGAAACGTGGACACGATGCCGACAGCAAACAAATGGCCAACTTGTGCAGTTTATTAACCTGAAAATGCGGCCGCGTACGCCGTATCCGCTACGATGCCCTTCGCTTTCGTAAATTATTACTCAACTTTCGATTAAGTTCACTCAGTGGTGAATTTATATTTGTTTTTAATATTACATTTTATCTTTATATATGATTCCCACATATAAGATCCTTAAATGCTGAAGGTGACTCACCAGTCATCATGTATATAGGAAGAGAAGGAATAGGAATTTAAAAAAATACTGTATAGATATGATATTAGTTTAAATTAAACAACTTTACTGATTTTATCGCGGTTTATTTATAAATTTTTTTTCACCCGGCGTTTCAAAACCCTTTACAGCGTTCATGGTCACGGGTAGAACTGATGTGTTTGATGTCCTTGTATAACTTGTTTATCCGGTATACCTTCGGCTTCAATTGTTTTTTTCTTTTGTTTTGGGGTTCGAAACGTTGGGTGATAATATTTAAAAACAAGCCGCGATAAAATCCGTAAAGTTCTTAAATTTAAAATGTCAAATATTCGTGTAAGTCTTAGAAATAATATGATATTAGTTGTTAAATTTTATATGTCTGAGCGGGAGTAGCAGAGACATACAATAACAGGTTAATGTATAAAAATGTCATCATCATCATCAGTATAACCGATACTTTATGGTCATTATGTTCGTGTATTCATTAAGGTGCATTTAGACTAAACGAACATAGAGCTAGAGCTAGAACAGGAGCATTCTTTCTTTATCTTTTAGTGTAAACGAAAGCTCGTTCTAGAGGTTAAACTGAACGAACGTAGAGGTAAAGCTGGAGCTAGAACAAGAGCATTCATATAGATGTTTAGATCAGCCGAACGAATGCTCATTGTTCATGCATGTAAATTCTATGGTTGATTGTGCTTCGTTATGTCGAACTATCACACCAATATTATAATTAAAAGCCCTGCGTTCTTTATTTTATCTCAAAAGCTCAAAAATAAAAGAAGGAACATCTCAGTATATTTGCTATTTCCTCCCAAGCATCTTGCTTCCATGTCGTATTTTTATAGTGTTCAGAATTCGGAACACATTCATAATAACACACATTTCACGCGAAACCGTTAAAGGGAGCGAGCAAGCCTGAACACGCAAAACGCTCTATGTAATTGTTCCCGTGCTCTAGCGCCATTTACATCAAGCGAGCGAGCATTCTTAGATTCCATAGAATCTTTACGAACGCAGACAGCACAGCGAAAGAACGCTCTACATCTGTTTAAACAAAAAGAACTTTTGAGTGGGGATAGAATGAGCATTCGCTCGTCTAATGGTCTAAACGCATATTGGAAGTGCTTTTAGACCAAATGCTTGGGATGAAATAGATGAAGGATAATTTCAGTATATTTGTACTGAAATTATCAAAGAATATACCTACCGTGTTATGTTTTTAATCGATTTTTTCCTCGAACTTTACGCGTCGATAAACTTAACTTAGATTAAACTATACACGACAGTTTCATAATGCTCCTATACATGTATTAATACTTTTAAATGTTGTGCAATTTATGAAACAGAACAAAACTTAACGGTTTTCTTTCATAGAAAAATACTTTAAAATGATGTACCTGCTTGCAACAAGCTTCTCGCGTCTTCCCTAGCCCTCTCTTGGTCGACATGGAAGTCTTCAGATCTATTGCCCTGGAAACAGAAAAGTAAATAAACAATTCAAACTAGTTATTAGTTCAGTCGAGTGCTGTAACGCAAAATTAATGAACGAACGTTGAATTGAAATAATGCTAGTATGTGCGTTAAAAAAACAATATAATTTAAGGACAAAATACATGTATCAAAATATAAAGTCGGTAGTTCTGCGCATAATTTTTTTTATAAATTGCACTTTGTATCACAAATATTTAAAGTTTAATTTTCCGTGAATTTGCAATGTTTAAACTGCTAATTTGGCCATTCTAATAAACAAATCGTGACTGTATATCACGCTGTGAGATCAGAGTTTGCTGTTTAAAGATCAGTGACCTTTTTACGCACAAGGTTGAATAAAAAAAAATTGAGCCGTCACGTCATGTGATGGCTGGCAGATGTGAAGTGGTATTTCATAGAAGAAAGTAAATAAAAACATAATTATTAATATAATTAATAATTTAATAACTATTAATTATTAAATATAATATCGTCGCCACGTCTCACACAAAACTACGTATAGAACATACGGAATGTATGTATTATGCATCGTGGCGATGCGTCGAACCAAAATTGTTCAAAACAAAGAACTTAAATGATTAACATAAATAGATTGACACAAAAAGTGATAGACAGGCTTGGCCAAATGTTGTAAACGAAACAACATATACAATAATTATGACATTATTTAAATAAACCGAATTAGAACAAAGTATAAAAACAAATTGAACCAAAGGACAATGCCTAAAAACGGTACCTTCTTGGGCATTGTCCTTTGGTTAAGATTAAAATTCTATAGTAATTATTTCCACATTTTTTATATTTTTACGCTTAATGGATTTGATTTTTGAACAGGGAATTTAAAGTATGAATTTTGCTTAACCTACATGCTGTTTACTCAATTGGCCATAGACATGTAGAATGCAATACAAACAATTTTTGATGAATATATTTTATCAAATATCTCTGAAACCCAAATTTTCTTTACAAAATGAACTTCTGTAGGCTTTAGTTAGCTAGTCTCCAAAGAAATGTTTGAACTTGATGCAACTTGGGCAAATAAAAATGGACATATAAAAATGGGCATTGCCCTTTTGTTTATACATTAAAAACAATTTTTTATTAATGAAATGAGCTGGTTGAATATTTAACGAATTATTAAGAAATTTCTGCAACTTGGTGCGGTATGCCATATAAATATGGGCATTGTCCTTTATGCTGGTAGTAAGTCAAATTTTCAAGCTCATTGCAATCAGTTCAGTATGTAGTTCCTTAGATATTAAAATAGTCGTTTAGCGCCATCTGGTGCCATTTATATCAAACACAAATGTGTCACTAGATGGCGCTAAAGCTTCGCGAGGTCTAAGCTCGCGACGAACTACAAGTAGTACTTTGTTATGAAATGATAATAAATTCCCCACGCAATCGGTGCACAAGGAAAAGAACTGACAGAGCAACAGGGGAAATACCCGTATACACTTTGAGTAGGTAAAATGTACAAAGTACAAGAGCGGATGTAAAGTATATACTGACGAAAACAGAAAGAGAAAACGAGCATTGATTTTATTTTTAATATTCCACGCGTGAACTTATATATAATTTATAGATTCTTTGGTGTATATTGTCCAGACTGTGCTTGCAACAATGTTAGATAAAAACGGGTTTTAGTTTTCTTTCTCTATCCCTAATGACTGTAACAATGACAGGGCCGCTCTTCCCTATTTTTAATTTTCTTAACATTAAATTTTCAACAATAGTCTTTAATATGCTAATAGTTTTTTATACCTCAATAAACAATGAATATAAACAGTTCTAAGAGAACTTAAAAAATCACGATCCCATGTGGCATTTTATTTTATTAGAATCCAACACTATTGCAATTCGGATTATATTCAGTGCTAGCTGTTTTCTTTGGTTTTACTCGCGATTTTAAATGACTTTTTTTTCTAAAGAAAAATAGAAATTCGTACGGCACCCGTACAAAACAACCAAAAAAACAAATTTTTTTGGCTTGCATTGCCGTAAAAAGATCGATAATTTTAATATATGTCATAAATAGTTTATTACATCATATTATAAGCCTACATTTTTTTAAATTTATCGTTGGACCAAGAAATCTATTCAAATTATTAATAGAAAACCACATTCCTTTCTCTTATCTTCTACTGATCCATCAAAGTGATACATTTTTTCCTTCTTCCCACAAATTGATTTTAATCACTGTACTAGGTGTCACTTTATCTCATTTGCCTCCCTATCCCTCACACACTGCTCATGTTGTAACTGAAAAACCTTCAAGAGATTCTAAAACATCGCAACTATTTGAGGTTCAATAGCTGTTTTGTATATACTGACGCTATAAATGCCATCTAGTACATACAGCAGCCTATAATTATGTAAGTACATACGACAGCCTTATTAAAAATATCTTGATGATTCGCTTGTATGGAAAAATACTGTATTTTTCTTAAACGAGACAGAAACAAATCATAGTATACTACTACAATTTGTAAGAAATGTTATTTTAAAATAGCAACAGCTGAGTTTCTTGCCAGCTCTTCTTAGCATAATCTGCCTTCCGAGCTGACGGTAGCTTCCTCTTGTGATATGACAATGTATAAATATTACGTTTCATAAGAATGTAATACATGAAGAATGTACATAATTTCATAATTCATGCGCTTTAACGGACACCTACAAATTATTGCCGTCTGTGAATCGGCAACAAACTACAAAGTTGTCGGAATACTTTTATAATTATACTTGGTGACCCGGCAAATGATGTTTTGACATATAAATAATTTCTCAGTTATCGACCAGGGCTGATTTTTTTTAAATTACAGATATGACTATAAAAAATGGGAGCATGTGATAGAAGAGTGAAGATAAAGGGTTGTATCTTTTTTCAATGCCACATAACGACCGATTCTCAGACCTACCTAAAATGCATATAAAATTTCATAAAAATCGGTTACGGTTCGAAGGAATAAGTCAACTAACATTGTTTAACGATGACAAAGTTGCATTATTTCTAACACACCACCTTCTAAATGTGCCCCTTTTTAGATGTAATGATGAGGATCACAGACATAAATCGCCTATTTTTTATCATAATTGCTCACCAATGAGTCGTATCGATGGAAAGCTGTAAAGCGCTATTAAATTCGTCAAATTGCTCCTACGCATCTCTCCGCAGTATGAATTCCAATTAAATCAAGTAGGCGACGTGATACATAGTGTTTTAGGCGATTTATTTCCCTTATATGCGCTTGTAAAGCCTTGACAAATATTTGAATGCTGACTGACATGTACAGGAAGGTAATGATTTCATCACTGAGACCACGCTTTGTAAATCTTTTATCTACGCAATGTTCTCATGGAATTATATTTTTTTTTCTTTTATTGAACTAAATTTTCATTTAATTTATCTCGTTGCGTGGAGCCCCTAGACCATGCAGGACCCCTAGACTCCAATCTGCCTTGTGCTTACGTATTCCATCTATGTTTCAATGGACCAGCAGCTTACACTTCAACGTTATGTAGGATCGAAATGATACGCCATGAAAATTTCCGATAATAATTAAGCTAGGAACACGAATCGGAAAGATTTTTTTTTCTTTTTATCAAATATTCAATTCTTGTGAATTTTTTATGCTACTTAACACCAAGATTTAACTTATGGGCGCGCATCATCAGACTATAATTTAGTTAAAGTTTCAACTAGAGTCTACATGAAATAACAAAAACAATTAGGCTCACAATACAATGTCACATTTTAAAATTTTTAAAGGGAGCTAAGGTTTGTTCATAAAAAAAATCTTTAGACGTTTTATACCTAAATAATTTTAACTATTGTATGAAATAAAATAATTTTAACTGAAAATGTATTTGATTCAACTTAAATCATATAATATATTAGTATATTTTCATCACTCATAAGACAGGTATAGCCTAGTGTGGCTGGTCAGACAACCGAAAACGTAAATGGTTATAATAAAATAAAGTTTTATTATGTTTTATTTTGAACTGGACGTCTTTTCATTTAAAATATAAACAACAACACCGTTAATCATCAAAATATTATAGGGTATAAATGCCTAATTTATAATTTTCTAACTAGTTTCGAAAATAACGGATGACTTAGGTTACAAATATATTTTTTATAAGAGCTGTTGTTCAAGAGAGAGTACTTATGCTTACCATACACAATGACGTCATGAGCCGCTTGAAGTTGCCCGATGTGTCTCCGCGCAGGTCGTCCTCGAGCAAGGTCCCATACACTGGAAAGCGAATTAAAAACATTCATTACACATTGTGACGCGTATATCATTAAAATAGAATAGTAAATGATGCGAAGATGACGTCATTGAACGATGACGATTATTGTGTCTCTAGTGTAGTCAGTCAGTCGAGGAAGAATAGAGGTTTTCCCCGTCTCGTAAGCGACTTATTGTATTTGCATATATTTATCACGTGCGTGTGAATGAACTTCAATAGTTTCACAGATTACGGTGAACTTTAAATGAATGTGTTTAAATGATGTTTAATTAAATCTCATTTAAACACATTACGGTTGGTACGAGTACAGATAAAAAAGTACCATTTTTTTCTTTATTTTACAGAAATTGTATACTAAAATAGCAGGAAAACATCCGTACAAACAGGTCATGTGCATTGCCCAATAGTAGTGTACTTAAGGTGAAGGTTACTAAATGGAATCGTTTCATCCGATGTGATCAACGTTATATTTCTTAAAGTTATTTGTAAAATAACTTGGGAAAGAAGCTGCTTCTTTGATTACTTACTTTATTTTATGTCAACTTTATGTAGGGCAGTGCTACGAGCACGACCGTACAAGTGCAGCAAAAGCTGTAAAAGGATGTTAAGCTCTACCACCCTCGAAAATTTCTATAAATTTTCATACTAAAAAGTAGTCATTTTATAGTTTTCTCAGGATATATTAAGTTTATTTTTCTAGGATTTTCTCCTACGACTTACATTTGAACATTTGTAAAATCTCAAATATGCAAGGTGCTATTATTCCGTCTGTTGCGCAAAGTACAGCATACAATATGAAATTATATAAATTACTAGAATCGTACATTCATACAATCATTGCGTGACTAACGTGATTTACTACGATAAAAAACCATTAAATGACCATGGCTTTTACAATGCCTTCAATGCTTTTGTCACAAAAAGTCTTAAGTTAAAAAAATTAGAGCAAAATTGCTCGTTGCAATTTAGTAAAAAGAACTATTAAACTACTCTATTACTTTCCTTATTCCTCTCATTCTTCTTCTTATTCTTTAATGGAAGATAACGAACTATTGACCCACTCGAGGTAAAAAACAGTGGATCGTTACAAAGGAATTGTTTAAAGCAAGCGTGCTTTGAAAGGGAAGTGATTCATTAGTGCGGTTGATTCACGTAATACCTACTTTTTGTAAACATATTCTACTGCTTACGCCACATGCAACTCACACGTCAGATATTTATGAGGTTAAATACATGAAGCCTTGACTCAACACTCGGTGAAGGATCTTTAAATATCCTTCACCGAGTCCTTCCACCCTTCTTATTTTTTCTATTCTAAATGAAAACCTTATATAGAACACAAATTATAAATTATAACATATATGATTCCCTTGAATCATTATGTTTGTTATAACTTTAAAATATCGGTCTTCAGCGGAATGGAAAATGCTCATTTTTGTAAGGGATACTGTATCAAGTTGCGTCCAAACATTTTTTTGGAGACAAGATTTAGTATATGAACTACTGCAGAAGTTCTTTTCGTTAAGAAAATCTGGGTTTCGAAGGTATTTGATAAATTTGAAAAATTGGTTCATAGAAAATAGTTTCTATTGCATTCTACATCTCTATGACAGATTGTGTAAACGTCATGTAGGTAAAGCAAATTCATACTTCTATACTTTAAATTAAATTTCCCGTTTAAAAATCAAATCCATGAAGTCTTAAAAAATATGAAAATAATTACTATATAGTTTTGATTTTGATGCATGAGACTTTCTGGTGCCACTTTAGGCATTGTCCTTTTGGAACAAGTTTTAACAACAAACAGTCTACAGTGTAACTAGAGCAGAGTTATACCTCAGTAAGTTATATTTAACATCCGATCTTAATATTTATGTATATTTGTGATAAGACATCTCTACACATTGGAATTAGTACATTACGCCAGATATCCATCAAAAATAAGAACAAACTTGTTCTCTTTTTTTACAATAAATAACTCTTTCTTTTTTTTCTTGATCAAGTCACCTTTAAAACTTAAACGCTTAATTAAAACCGGTTAAACCGCCCAAGATGAATTGAACTTTTTCTGCGGGTGATAAAGAACTATCTTAAATCAGCTCTTATATACACAGAGCCATATAAAATAAATATGCTTGGTTTGTAAGGCTACTAGGCTTTTCTCCTTTACCGATCCCAAATGATTGGCCATCGTTACCCTAAGGCTGCAAACGCACCTGCAACTCTCCGAATGACCTGGTCCATAGACGTCGGTAATCAAATAATATCAGATGAAGCGTGGTCCAGCTTACCAACTTATGATTTTTATAGAGAAGAAACCAAACGAGCCAGCGGATCACATGAGGGTAAGTAATCACCACCGCTAACAGACCCCGTTACATGCGTTAATAGAGTGGTTTCTTAGAGTAGTCTTTTTCGTAGAGTGGTTCTTTACAGCCCTTTAAGATTTAAAAAGGCCCGATTCTTGAAGGCAGAAGATCCCTAAGTTTTATCGGTATGCCACAGTGGCGTGCTTGGTAGAAAATGACGACTAAATAGTACTGTGGTGGACTGCTGCTAATCATTTGAGTGATAACGATAATATGAAAAAAAAAACATGTGTGCAATTCACTCGTGATAGAAGTGAAACCTTTAAAAGTTTTATTTTCGATCATCGCAACAATATTCTGCATTCGTTTTTGGGATATTTGAAGAATTTTATATCTATATAACTCTACAGACGTATAATATGTACATGTATACAAAACACCGCGGTTTTTGTGACAAGTTTTCTCCGTTTCCCAAGCTTTGTACTAGGCATGCGCGTACTGTCGTTTGTACTACGCATGCGCGCACTGCCGTTGGTACTACGCATGCGCGCACTGTAGCTTTTTCGTTTCATCGATTTTCAAATCACTACGATGCTAAAAAAGTTTACGCTTCAAAAACCGACAAATGCTATTCGGATTCGAAAATAAAAGGTTTTGTAACATTTTTTTAGTTTTATGTGCAAAAGCCCCGTTTAGTTTTTTTTATATTTATTGTTATAGGGGCAACAGAATGACAAAATATATAAAATTTTCAACTACGGATCAAAAGATGTAGCTTGACAGACAGACGGACGACCTGACAGCAGAAACTTAGTAATACCCTTTGGTTAATCTTCTGGTATGAAACCCTAGATGCTAAAAAAGTTTTCACTTCAACATCCGGCAAATATTATTCGGATTCGAAAATAAAAGGTTCCGTAACATTTTTTCAGTTTTATGTGTAAGAGTCCCGTTTAGTTTTTTATTAATTTATTGTTATAAGGGCAACAGAAAATATAAAACAAAATCATTAAAATTTTCAACGGATCATAAGATATAGCTTGACAGACAGACGGACAAGCTGACAGCATAAACTTCGTAATACCCGTTGGTTAACTTTGTGGTGTAAAACCCTAGATATATAAAAATAGACATCTCTTTTTAAGTTAGGGAATCAGGTACTCACTGGCAGTGTACGCCTGCTTGATGACGTGAATCTCATGGTTGGACATGGTGCACATGACCTCGATGAGGACGTCTTCGTCGGTGCCGATTCCAGCGGTGGCATCATGCAGCTCCTTGGCATAGAACTGCGGCAACGGCGTCATCAGGGCCACTAGCAGGTCCTCGAATTTGCCGCTGGTCTCGCTCTTCAGGTCGGATACTAGGTCCTAAAATAGGCAAGAGTTCTTGCATTCTTACGGTTCCGTAGTTCACTAGGAACATTATTCCGCTACAACAGTACTCCTACGTTTCTGCACAGATATTTCAATTAAGAATTCAAACGTTTGTTTTTATAATTATGTAAAAATAATTTTTTTTCACCTCCCATACAAGGAAAAGTAATTTAAAAAAAATTCGTCTTACCCCATCTTGTCGGGTATTGTTGGAAAGGTCTCTTAAAATACAACAGAAACTGCCATGAAACCATGTAGATCAAACCCCCTAGTCCCGAGATCTTACTACAAAGTTAAATTAGAGCAAAGAGGACGTTTAACGCCCTTAACTTCGAAATATTACGATAATTTCGAAAAAAATGTCCTATATACCTATAAGTAAGTACTTTCATAGAAAACTAATGGGTTCGGTATCATACATAGCTATTTTATACAACTCGACAAATTTATGTAGTAACAGTCGATATAACAAAATGTATGGAGTCAATCGCAAAATGGAATTTGTCGGTATTTATTTTGTCAAGCGTTCGGACGGACCATCGAATGGCTACGCAATCCTTTCATATGCTTGCCCGACAAGCTCGTGATCGTTTTTTGGTTCCTTTTATTCATCAATTTGTTCGTTGGTGCAGAAAAGGCTGGGCGATTTACATTCAGAGAGACGTAAACTTTGGAATTGGATTTGTTAACGTTTTATTTCTTCGTCACGTCTTCCTGGTTTTACACATTATCTTAATGTAATGTATGTCACATTAAAAAATTATGTAAAACGATAAAGATTCTGATTTTACAGTATTAAAATGCTGCATCAATTCAAATAAAAAAGTTTAAGATACAAAGAAAAAAAGACTAAATAACGTGCTTAAAACAGAATATTTAACGGTCTTATATCACATTTGTATTCTTAATACGCACACTTGCTATAAATATCACTTTCTCCTGCTGGAAATTTGTCGCGGACCGAATATAAACTTGGTCAACCACAAAACTTTCAAATCAATAATGTGATAAGTGTTCACAAGAAAATATTAATAATTTGATGGCAATGTGTTAAATAGATTTTATTAACGTTAAATATATATTATAGGTGGTAAAGCCTAACATCTCTTCACCGCTTTTGCTGAACTTTTACGGCCGCGCTCGCCCGGGGCAGTACCAGCGCCCTTTATAAAGTCGGCATAAAATAAAGTACGCATGACTACTTTTGGGGATGTTGAATAGCCATGTCTATCCTTGTTTTCCCACTCCCGACCCGACCTATCCTTTCAAACAAACCTATTCTATCCAATTTCTCAGGATTACAACGCACTCGCAACTCACCAGATGTTGCGAGTATATATGGGCAACGGGATCGCTTACCATCAGGTGAACCGTCGTTGTCTTCCTTTCCATAAAAAAATAAATAAAAAAACGTAAAACAATGTTTCCATTCTCATAACCTCTTTAACTGAATACCGCCCACGGCGATCGATCGAAGGTATATTAGGGTATGACCGGAAAGGGGGCAAGATCGTATACATCAAAACTCTCTCAAACGCAACCGTATTCCTTAATGGTGGCAGGTGTGTACGACGCCATTTTGTTTTGCATTGATCTGCAGTTCCTGCCAGCCGCACCGACAAACCGAACGCATGTTATTGTGGATTTAAAAAAACAAGGCTAAAAATATACCCATACATAAACTCAATTCCCAAAGGAAAAGAAGTGGTGTAAAGGGACGTCAGAACTTATTAATTTTTTTTACCATGTCAGTAAAAAGTAAACCTTATTTTTACACGCATAAAGAAACAGTAACTGTCAAGTTTACAAGAATAAACAATTTGTTAAGCTAATTAAAGTTTAATGAATTAACATTTGCATCATATCTAAGTGTTTTTTTTTTAAAACAGATAGAGAAAATTTAATCTTTAAAACATATTCACTATCCTCTGCCTGCAAACCAAGAGCTTATAACACTAGGTCACACAGGAAGTTGAATAAACTTATTTATGAAACTTCTAGAACACCTATTGTATTACGGTTACGTTATCAACTATACGGCTATCATAACCTCACGAGATAAAATGCAAATACTTATTTCGAGTATAAGTATCTAAAGAATGCCAACGTGCTCATATTACATAAGTTTATTTGTATATATACCAGTCTTGTTAATTATTCCTGTTTAAGCGAATCAGAGTATTCTATAATATTTATTAATCGCGTATAATATTATCGCTATATAGAAAATAATTACACCAGGCGGATTAACGAACCACCGATGAAGACATAGTCCTAATCCGGTAATACACGCAGAGTGACGACCCGAGCCGAAGTTTCCTCTGAGAGCCCTCGAGCTTGACACTCTTAAACAACGTTTAGACCAAGCACCCTAAGCGCCAGCCATCACAAGACCATCGGATCTGCAGAGGCCCTTCTGGCCAGCAGTGATGGTGCCCGCAACAACAAAAAAAAGAGAAACTGCAAACGATTCTCAGCAATGAAGGAACGATTGAGAAGAGAGACTGAAAAAAAATGTTCTCTACACAAGGTGTTTCATTGGCATATTCTGCTTGTTAGATTTTTTTATTGAACCTTTTAAAACAAATATAAGCTGGTAATGTGTACAATACTATCAGTCAATCCTATATTCTGTGGGACAATTTTATACCCCCGTTTTCTGTAAGCACGTAATATTTTTTGGTAAAAGAAATATTTTATGGTCTAAATCTCATGTGGCAACTTCGTATGGGTCAAGGTACTACTTTGCTCTTTTTTCTTATCAGATAAGAATTGAGATTGAATATCATAAATGGTTGTTTGGAAATGTCTACATAGTTTACGGTGTAAATAAACGTAATAAGTCCGTAAACAAGATAAGGTAGGCAATGTTCATAAAAATACGCAGAAGCAGTCTTTCTATTAGATAGCAAATCTAGATAACACTTTATAGAATAGAAGTTATATTAAGTCAATAGCATCTTAATACCTAAGTGGCTAAGGCAATGTAAGTTTGCTGCAAAGTAGTTAAGTGATACTTGGATAATATAGGTTTAAACATAACAAGTAAATAATTACCCCTCATAAAGATAAAGTTTCATCTAATTTCTAGCAGTGTCCTATTAATATTATAATGAATAAATTGAATATTAAATCGAATGTTTGTGAGGATGAATGAAGGTTCGTTGTTGTTTCACTCTTGTGCATATGATGGAACTGCAATTATGCCAACAAGCGCGGGTGAAACCGAAAGAAACAGCCAGTTTTGTTATGAATTTTTACTATGAGATTGTCTTAGAAATAATATTATGAGATTGCTATTTAAAATTAATTGTACTAGTACAATAGATCATGCATGTAAATTACAATAATTACCACAGAAATGTTTAATCGATTATTATTTTTTTTTTTACATATTCGGAAAACTTACAGCTAGGAAAATTATATAATAAGGGACAAAAATAAAGACCTATTATAAGTTTTTACAAAAAGAATATTGAACAGTGTCTGTTATGGTAATTTGTAGGCATGGGCCATTTCAGTGGTTTTTCACTTGCTATCGGTTATATAACGTTCTCATTGTAGGCAACGATAACGTTA
>JAOCPS010121542.1:0-15196 GCA_025505425.1 Graphium colonna | reverse complement strand
TTTATAGGAAAGCGTAAGCGTGAATAGAGATATTTTGAATTTCATTTTTATATATAATAATATTCAAACTGATTCTTTTCAGGATGTCTTATTTACTCTACGTCATACATTTTCATCATTCTAATCTTTAGAGCATTTCTATATTTTTAGCTTGTAAAAAAAAAACAGGAAAAAAATTCACGACGCGTGTACTTCGTGTGGGCGATGAAGATTTTTTGCGCGTTAAAAATGTTTTTCCTTGTTATCCGTTAGTGTTATTTTTGTCGACGGTTAGAACAGTTGGAAATCTCGAGACAACTGAGTGGGTGGCAAGTGTCGCATTGCATTTATTCAATTGCTCTTGTCGCCTCTTATCTATTATACCCACGGAGTAATAAAATTCCATTTAAATAATCCGATACAGAAAAGATTTTTTCTTTGCTTGCTTTAGTTATTTCATATTTTCGGTTGAAGTTATGGTCACATAATTATCACGGAAACAGCGAAACCGACTTCACTAAGAAGTGAACGTTGGTCAAACAAAACTTCATTAATTTTTATTTATAAACTATTTGGACGCCTGTTTCATAAAAATAATATGGGACTATATCATTAAAAAATAATAATTTTTAAAATCGGTCTATAACTATAAATCTGGCTACATACATACAAAAAAAGGTACAGTCAAGTTCATTGAGAACCTCCCTTTTTTAAGTCGGTTGAAAAAAAGGCGTGTCCATTGTAGTCAAAATGTGGTATACAATACAAATGAGTGTAAACTCCATGTAACATCACTAGAATTAACGACAAATTCCATAAAGCGTCGACATCACATGGCTTTCATTGTTTTAGCTTGCTTTCTATACAATGGTACACTCTTTCCATATCACGATAACTCTATAACGCCATAAAATGTACAGTCCCTTTGGTGTCATTATATAGAGTATAAATATATATAAATACCATTAAAAAACAATACAATTTTGACAAACAGTTATTTGGTCGTACAGATCTTTTAGCTAGTATTTTTTTAGTATGTGTTTACTTAGTCCATCTACTATTGCCTAAAACTTCTATTTCTACGTCTATTCTAGAATCAAATAGCATCGTGATTAATAAATTATGAAACAAACACTAAGATGGAAATATCGACGATAACTATCGATATTGAAAATTCTCTACTTTACAGAAGAGTTGAGATTTTTTATCGCGATTTTCATTTATTTTTGCTCCATAATTTAAATATAGAATTTTAAATCATTGTCGTTTAGTATATTTATAATTTTTAAGCCTATTTTGTTTTATATTATGTACACCTTAACTTCTCACGACCTCTGACTGGTTGAGTGGTAGAAAATGGTGTGAGCATTAAGTCCGCCTATGTACTTTATATGTTTTAATAAATTAAAAAGAAATATGATCAATACAACACAATTCCTATATAAAAAGCATTATATAGATGTTACGGTATTAAGGAATTAAGTATTTATATTCAGATAAAACATGCAAACGCCTTATACGAACAAAAGTGACGTTATTTTATACAGTTTTGACACGTGTACAAAATAGCGTCAACGCATCGTTATTTGAAACGCTTACTCATGCTATCTGTCGACTAAGCTAAATTTAATATGCTTGAGCGACAGCTCGTATATACAAGCTGCACCTATAGCTCTAGGAAGTACTATAAACTTTTAAGTTCTAAGGCAATTCTATTTTGTCACGTGTTTGAGGTAACACGTTGTTATAGGTTAAAAAAACATAGATATCTTTAAGATCCAAAGAGTTGCCAGCTATTTGTTGCCGTCACAAGCCAGGAGTACCCTATTTAGCTTTTTAGCCAACTTCAAAAAATGAGAGAGGTTATCAATTCGAATGTTTGTTTTTTATGTATGTAGCGCATATCTCCGTCATTTATGAACCGATTTTAAAAATTATTTTTTCATCTTGTATTCCTTAGTTTAATTTTATTATTTTGATTTGAAAAGAAAAAGTATTCTTTTCGAATCAAAATAATAAAATTGATTTTATTTATATTTTCTTTTTGTAAATCGGATTAATAGTTTGTGTGTAAAATCAAAACAACGGAGAAGATATGTTTCGAAAGTACACTTTTAAGGCGTTTGAAGTTTGTTGGGTTGACTTTCAAATTAGGATCAGAGAAAAAGTGCCAACTGTTTAAGCTTGTTTCCTTAATAACAATCGTTTTACAAGAATCTTAACAACATTGACAAACCATTTAGCATAATGAATTATGAGCTAATGCGAACCTGTATCCTCCCACTATTTCTTTTCCAGATTCCAATTATCATAAAAACCGGCCGCATTGCTTATAAATAGCTACCGAAACCTTTATATATAAACTTTAATGCTGTACATTTACAACGCCAATCCATAGACACTCATCTCATTACGAAACAAAATAAACTATACATTACTATTCCCTGAAATTTGAATCTTGTACACCGAAACAACAAACCCACACAAACAACTCGCTGCGCTACCGGCGCGATCAAAACAAGCCACGCACGGAGCGGCAACGTGCCACGTTGCGCGCGGCGCGGCAACGTCGCGCGGCCGCGTGCCGGGTCGCCAGACTACGCATACCTATATCGTGATCAGCTGGCCTGCACAAGTATAACTATAAATAGGAATGCGCTCGGAAATTTACGATATTCGAGCGTATTATTACTACAACGTGAAAGGGAGTTTTGTAGTGCATATTGCTTTTTATACAGAGGTATCTTTGAAGACTTATTGTTATCTATATGACGGACTGAGTTATGCCAAAATGTACCAACTGAATGATATTGATTTCGCGAAAATTACGTTTTAAATTAGATTTTGTTATTGCTCTCTGCCTAACTTTTTCTTTATTGAAAATTCGTGTATTTTGCTAAAGAAAGCCTACGTGTGTATAAGTTAGTTCTGTACTGGCTTAAATCTTTAAAATAATTGAAATTGACTTTATCATTTCACACATAATTGAAATTGACTTTATCATTTACACACTTTTTAAACAATTAATGAGACTAAAAAATGGGCTGCTTTTGCTGATAGAACAAAAAAATTTTGATTAGGTTGGTGTCAACAACTCATTTTATGACAATATGTGGGTTGGTTCATTTTGGCATAACTCGGTCCATACTACTGGAAATGCGTGTCTGCACAAGTATAAATAGGTATGTGCTTGGTGCTCTTCGAGCGTATTTTTACTACTAGAACGTGAAAGGGAGTTTTGTAGTGCATATTTTTTATATAAGGAGGTATCTTTGAAGACATTTTGTTATCTATATGTAAATGCATGTCAGCACATGTATAAATAAATAGGTATGCGATCATAAATTTAAGATATTCGTGCTGTACTACTAGAACGTGAAAAGGGAGTTTTGTAGTGCATATTATTTTTTTATAAACTTTTAGACTTTTTGTTGTCATCTTACATCCAAACAGACTTTCATTTACAATAAGTCTGTTTGGATGTTTGTTACTCACATGTAGGAACGGTTAAATCATTTAATAAACATAGTTTCTAGTCGAATTAATATATAGGATGGATTTTGGACAAATTCGAAAAAACTTGTTTTTTTTTTATATAGGGAATATGACGTTTTTATCGCGGTTATTTTAAATTTTATCAATGTTTCGAATCCTTTACAGCGTTCGTGGTCACGGGTAGGACTGAGATGTTTGATGTCCTGATGTCACTTGGCAATCCTGCATACCGTCTGCTTGAATATTAATTATTTTTAGTCCGATCTACGCAGTAACTACTTAAGTAGTTACTAATTAGATGGGACTAAAAACGTTATTTAAGTCCGGTTTTTTTTTGGAAGGAGGTTAAAATTAATTAGTGCTTACTCTTTGAAAAGATGAAAAGATAAATTTGCGCAAAACAACGTTATTGTAGCCGTAAAAATGCCATTGTGAGCGACCGGGTAAGGTACCCACATTTCTCGTTCCATTTCTTTGTCCAACAGCTTCCGCGGATCAGATAAAAGAATATCTTTTGATGTTTTATTCATTTCGTCTCGGGGCAAAAAAAACAAGATTCGAATTGAGCACGGCAAAGACTTTTTCAGTACATATACCTATTTAATGAAAGTGGGCAAAGAAATAGAAGTGACACTTATTTTTTTATGTATGCGACGGGCGACGTCGTTACGGAAACTTTCGACTGAAATGGGTTAAATCGTAGACGTTTCTAGTAGGCATGGGCCGTTTTACTGCGTTTTCACTTGCTATCGGTTATATAACGTTCTCATTGTAGGCAACGATAACGATAGCAAGTGAAAAAAGAGTGAAACGGCCCATGCCTAGTTTCTAGTTATCTCTAGGGTTGCCATTCGTACTTTATTATAAAGTTTTGTACGGTTTTTTGTGGTAATTGTACTCTATACTTTACGAGAACAATAAAGTACGCGATAATACTTCATTTCATATGAGTTAATTATTCCGAAATTTACTTTTTACATAATATGCAAATGTTACTTTTAAGAAGTTTTGAGTAAAAAAAAGCAGCAAATTTCGTGATAGTTATTTGTTAAAAGTAATGAGAAATGTATTTTAAACTAAATGATAAATTTATTGGTATTTTATTCTTTTTTCAAATATTATATGTAATCAATGCACTCTCCAACATTTGCCCAAGAAGAAGGTGACAACCAAAGTTTTCTTTGTCGTGCCGCTATGAGTTATTTTTATACCTATTTGTAAAAAAACGGTAGGTTTCTTATTTTGCAGTTAAAAACCACAAGAAGATTGAATTTGCACGTGACACGCATTCGTAATAGTTTCTTTTGCCTCTATTTGTATGGAGTACGTGGATTCGAAGCAAAGAAAATATTCTTTTTTTTATGAAAAGGAAGACAATCGAGCGGACGGTTCACCTGATGGTAAGCGATCGCTCATAGACACACGCAACATTCGAAGAGACCCGAGTCAACTTTGGAAATTGGATAGAATAGGTTTATTGGTTAGGATGGGGTCCGAATTAAGGATTTGGGGAGGAAAGGGGGTGGGAACAGAAAAGGGTAGGCATGGCTCTCCGGCATTGCCAAAAGTAATGCAAACATTATTTTATGCCGATTTTATAAAGGGCGAGCGCGGCCGTAAAAGTGCAGCAAAAGCTGTAAATGATCTATAGCAAGGCAGTAATGTTATTACCTACATTTATTGTACCTTTAATTATCTATAATTATGCACTTGCGTTGAAAAAAAATTGAGACGGCTTGTATCATGATCTCAGTATCTTCGTGTCACCTGGAGGGTCAGTGGAAGTCGATACCCTGTGCTTGTTCAACCTGTGCAGCAGCAGCATGACTTCGATCTTAAATTCAAACCTATCCTCATCGTTTAACTGTTTGAGGGTTGGCAGGAGGGACATCATAAAAGCGAGGTCGTCGTCCAGCAGTTCGGATCTTGCAGGTGGAGCCTGTACAGCTCTTGAAATTTTTATATCGATCATTGGATTTGTCCATTTTGTAGATTTAGATGGAGGTATTGATGGCTGTATGCTTTCTGGACTTGGATCAGTGTCGTCGTGCTTCTCACTGCAAAGGTATTTAGTGTTTGGGGATTGTCCTAGTTTGGTTTTAAGCCACTTTTTAAACGTGTCCCGAATGTTACACAATTTGGTCGTGATATTATTTGCTGAAACAATCAGATTTGAGAATTTTTATTATAGATACCTTGCGAGCTTAAAATGAAAACCCTTCACCGATATACATCCGATTTGGTACCAAAACTATAATCAGCACATTAATCCTAGTATGATACCAAATATTAATTATATTGAGCAGTGCTTACTTGGCAGCGTTTATTATAGATAAATGATTTTTTATCTATACCAAAAGGATTTAAATAAAGAGCTATTTCACAAACTGCATTGTGACTATGAAAATCAGATGAAGAGTTAAAAATAACCCACACGTGGCATAATGAACAATTATTAAGGATTTTTCGCAACGCATTTCGCAAATTGCAATTTTTTATTTAATTTTTTTTCTGTTTATATTTGATACACGGGATAATTTATTACAACCGTCCCAAAATTTAGAAGGTTTCCAGTTCATTAAACATTAAATCCATTTCTTGGTTACGACAACATGAAAAAGATGCATAACTGTCTATATTCAATTACATTGTGTATATTCGAACCTCCTCCTTCCTCCTATATACGTTCAACGTATGACAACAGCGTATACTGAAATGTGCGTTCAATGTAGTGAATAAGTAGCGATTATTTTGTTATTCTCTATGTAGTAATTAGTGATGTGCCAGACATCTAGATCCGACATCCGAGGGAAAAAAGATCCGCATCTGTATTCGTATCAGTTATTTGTCCTGCGGATGTTCTCTGAGGTTTTTTTACCTTATTAATTTTCAATACATACATGAAATTGTCTATATAGAGAATTAGGCAGCAGTGAAAACGTGTTCCTGAAATCAAAAATATGACGCCTATATTCCAAAAATATATTTTAATAAGATACCATACAAATACACAAATAATGCGATCAATTTAGTTTATATCTTTTTCTTAAGTTAAATGAAGTAAGAAAGTTAAGATCCGTATCCGCGGATCTTGTCATCAAATATACGTATAGTTAGGATCCGTATCCGTGGATTTACATTTTTAACGATCCGGCACATCACTAGTAGAAATAGAATGTTTATTTACAATCCAACATACGTTTAAGGTAACTTCTTAAGAAGATAATACAAATAACAAACACTCACTAATTTCAACTTCTATCTCCTCTTCCACATCCTCAGGGTCCGGTTCATGGGCGTCGCTTATATCGCGCCACGTACTCTTCCGGAATATTTCGTCTTTGAACGCGTCCCTGGGTTTCTGCCATTCACAATCAAGGCTTCCTGGCATTTCTGTTAAGGAATATCTGTCGTATTCTAATTTCTTGGCCATCCTTTTTTAACAAATATGCTAAGGCCGCGGTGCTATTTCACTATGTGGCCAGGTGGGTTTTTGACGGCACGTCAGGCCATCGCAATCTTGGGTGCTAGGGCGACGGGTGTGACCAGGGAGACATATGGATTTTATAAAATAGAAACTGTTGCTTGCGATATCACTTGCGTAAAAATGTTTGAAGTTATCAAAACATCATCGAACAGAACTGTCATTAAGCGACGCCATTGTGGTTGTAGGCCTTTCATGCGTAAAATAGTTATACAAGTTGGTGACTTACTTTGTCGATTTTTCTGGAATACTTTTACAAAATCCCTCCCCGAACGATCACATTATAACACAAAAAGAAAATCTGTTGAGTAGTTATTTAGTTTAGTGGGACTGCCGAACGGTAATTTAATTTTATGTATAAGAAAATTGCTAATACACTTTGGCACCGTCCACTCGTTTTCGTTGACGTCTCGGTGAAGGCGGGGTTATTAGTATTACCGTCAAATTATATGTCAAATAAATACATTTCAAATGCCTAATTTTGTATTACGTATTTCTTAACACATAGATTTTTAACTGCCAGTAATCTATACTAATACATTTTTTAGTCAGTAAGTTTGTCTGCTTAATCAAAATATTAATCGGAATTTATGAAGTACAGTTTAGGATATAGCCTAGAGGGACAAAAGCTTAGTGTACCGACGCTCGCTTTCAATTTCGATTTAATCGAGGCGAACCTTAGTTCGATCTCCGGTGCCGCCACCAATGAAGTTATCAATTTTGTAATTGCAATTTTACGTGCTGAATTACCACGTGCTCTTCGGTGAACGAAAATACCGTGAGAACACCTGCTTATCTAAGAAATAGTATTTCTAAGATTTGTGAAGTCCTCTAATACGCACTTGCGTCGCGTGGTGGACTATGCCCTATAGCCTCATTCTGGAGGAGGCCTTAGTCTGGGATAATTTAAAAATAGGCCGTTAGTTTAGTTAGCAGTTTTGGTTATCTAGTTCCTGCAACCATTAGGAGCCGGGTAGATAACAATTAGGCGTGTAAAAGTGGAAATGCTAGTAACATTTTTAGACTTTATAATGCATTTAAATAGCCGTTTATCAATAATCCGACACACCATACTTATAACGTGCCCGTTTGAATCCGAGACGAAATTAATAGCCGCCATAAATCATTTTACATTGCGACCGATGAAAGTGGATTTGGGTCATGAAATTCATACCATGCTGCTTGCCGTCGCATTTATTAAAAAAAGAGATCGTTAGATCTGTGAGAAGTTTTAGGAAAAATGTCGCATGAACACACTTGAACTATATTTATGAAGGACAATGCTCAAAAGCGGATCGAAATTATATAATATTTTTTTAAATAATTTTTTACAACATGACGCTTCGTGGATTTAATTTTAAACTCGTGATTGTAATTTAAAGTATAAAAGTATCAATTTTGCTTTACCTACATGAAGTTTACACAATATGTCATAGAAGTATAGAATGCAATAGAGATTGTTTTTGATGAATCGATTTTTCAATTCTATCAAATATCAAAGATTAAGAAAAGTTTTGTTGCATAAAAGAAAACCTGGATTTCGGAATCCGGGTTTTCTCGTATAAAAATGGACATTGTCCTTTAGGAGATATTCTTTTCGCATAGTATTACGTACTATATTTTTCTAAAATAAAGTATCCTTAATTATTCCGAATATCATCAGCCTTCGGTTAGTCCAGCCGCCGTTAACCGGTACAGTTATTCCGATCGAGATTAGCCGACACGAATAGATAGACAGGCTGATAAAAATTTATCAAAAAATTGCTCTGCGTCAATATGATACTATGTAACATTTAAATGCACTTATTAATAAATTCTTATTTTAACATTACTAAAAGCAATTTTAATTTTATTTATGTGTATAGATATAAGAACACACAAAAATACAAATAAAAATTGCGATATTTAATTTACTTTGCAAAACAAGCGCTATTTAGCGAGCAGTTTATTTATCACAGCAATTAAACCAGTCATGTTCAAGTCATTAATACTAGCTAACGATAGGTATTCTCAGATAGTATACATACTATAGTATACATATAACGTAGTCCTGATATGGCTTGTAGTATGTGTCGAGCGTAACCATTATTTCATAGTTTTAGGCATGCCACAGACATATGGTTCGCTTTAAAACTGGAAATATGAATTCGAGGATTTCGCATACAAATAAAAAAGATTTTACTATACAGAAAGTAAACGGACGTGTGGTGTGTTCGGGCAAATCGTGCTAGAACCCTTACGTATGCGTCAGGTTTTAGAATAATCATTTATTTATTTATTACTTCCGAGCAGTTACCAGTAGTTTCACCCCTGAAAATGACTACTACTAATTCATAATACTGCTAATTACTAATATATATAATAAAGAATACACTGAAACTCTACCACCGCTGTATGGAAGCATAAGAAAGGAGGAAAAAACACAAAGAAGTGTTATTTTATTCGTCGCGAAACCCACCCTGTTATTACGTACCTTAAATTCTTTGTTTGGAGGATTTATCGCGTCGTTATTATTCCGAAAGGAACATTGTTATGAGTTAATAATTTTATATACAATATAATAAGGCCATGGCTCTATTTTATTAAATCGTCTTACTTTTTTTAGTTGTTTAAATCTTACCGTATGTCATCTGACTACAATTAAAAATCGCGTGACAGTGTTGTCAGTTAATAGTCATTTCAATATTAAAGGACGTTACATGTGGAGATCATGTATAAAGTATAAATGTAATATTAAAATTAAATATTCATTGACCACTGAGTAAACGTAATCGGAAGTAGCGGACACAGCGCGAGCCTTACCGCTTTCGGGTCAATGAACTGCGCCATCTGGCCATCTGTTCGCCGCCCGCATCGTCCATGCCTTACCCGGTTATTTCATTTTTTTTCGAAAATTATGTTCCTAATTTTATTCCATAAATATGATGACAATCGAGTACCGAGTGCTTTTTAATATAGTAGGTGACTCACCAATCAATCTGCATACACGATAGGACTTTCGTCTCGACGTATGTTTATAACTACATACATTTTACTACGAGGAATGCAGCCGAGGCCGCGTGTAAAGCTAGTAGCGTGTTCCGAGCTGCATCGACCGGTTTTACGGCCAATTGCGACTAACCGTTCACTGGACCTTCTAGCGGGTCTGGACCTGAATAATCCTTGACCCAAATAAAATGCGTACCGCGCGGGGGATACGTAACTCAACTTTCAAAACAAAATGTTGCTAATGCGAAGCAAAATTCGCAAGAAACATACTAATGTAATTCGTAATGTTTAAAATAAGTTCTATATAAGCCTCAAGAAAAACAATTAGGACTCTTTTTAACTTGAGGCTATAATAAAAATTATTTAAGGGACGTAAAAACCATTTTGAATTTGCTGCATACGGTCATTTTTTTTACTTTAAATTAAACTTTTTACTATAAAAATGCGACGCCTACTAATTTTAAATTTATGTGAGTATTTCAAGAGTCCTAGTTAGTGCATGAAGTTGTTTTAGAGCTGCAACGCTTTAAAATCGATACTAGCAAGGTGACCCAGGTTCAATTATATATTTTTAAATGACCTAGTTTTTTATTTTCTATTTAGATATAATATTTACTAACATTTACTTCGCATATGAAAATAATGGTAGACGATAATAATTTCACATTTACGAACATAAACACTAACTTATATTTTTTTATACTTGCTCGCAAGTATTATCATAGATGATTAAAGACGTGCTAAATAATTATACAGCTTATATTTATTTCCTATGAATGACTTGTAGCGACCATTTACCTTTTTTTATATTTTTTAACAGGCTTACCAACTAGAAGCAAACAAAACATAACATTTCTTTAAAGTATGCCATGTATGTATTTAAATTCAAGGTAAACACAACATTATTAAATAGACTTAACTTTTTATCAGAACAGAAACTTAATATCTGTTAATTAACAATAGAGAATTTACGATAGTAAAAAAAATTAAAAAGGTAAGGGAATTGACAGTATATAAATCGAAACACTTCCATTAATCACGTATCACGTGTCACTGCGCTACCACATCTAATAATGTAATATTTGTAAAAAAAAAAGTAACAGCCTATTTTAAATTGTCCCACGGGTGGGCAAACGGGTGATCTAGTCAGAGGCTATAGGGCCATAACTTATTTCTCTCTCTCGCTCTAAGTGTGGAGAGGCAATGGAGATTCACGTCAGCTCAGCCATCTTTTTTCGGTCTTGTGCCAAGGGAATTAGTTCTTCCGCGCTTAAGATAACTTATTTAAGTTTAACATATTTAAAACAGAAACATTGAAAAATATTCCAAAAATGGTGAAAACCCGGGCTCATTCAGGCCAGACGATGTGGCCGGTTTATTTCCATTCGAATCGATAGACATTCGCGCTCCACTTCCGCGACACACCCCGATTTGGCCTTACTGAACTTATTTTGACAATCGACAAGTGCTGAGAATAAAATTAAACTAACAGACATTCAGAATACAATTATTATTGGATATTTTAACTATTTTATGTTTCTATTGAATGCATTGATCATGTTTTATTATTATTATATCAATTTTGAGATGATCCATGCGTCGGCATCTTTGGCAGTTGCATCCTTCGAATTCAATTTAGTCCTTTGGGTTGCGGAGGTCAGATGCCAGTCGCTCTGCGTTAAAACTGAAATTCAGGTAATATTTGGGTGGATTAGAAGCCGCCCCAAGAAACTTGGGAAAAGGGATAGGAGAAAAAAATATTTTATCATCAATTTTGTACCTGTGACGTATTATAATAACGATTCTCAATACATGGTTTTAAATATTAAGTTTTGTGTGCTCTAACCGAGTCGATAATGGTCATATGTTCAAGATATACCATCTCAGTTACATTATGGAAGTGATGAAATAAATAAATATGATTCTAGCTGATCTGACAAAATTTCGTTTATTAAAGAAAATAAAATCTTAAATATTAAAAAATCAGAAGTGCAGTATTATATAGTTGGACTAAGGCTCAAGATAAAAACTAACTTTAGTTAACTATGTTTAGTTAACATGAAACATACTATGTAGACCATGTAATCCTGATAAAGGCTTCAACAATTTCCTCAGAACCTATTAATATGGTTTTGTGTCTATTAATCGATCAGTAAATTATTATCACAACATTCTTCCTAGGCATTTACTTATCATTAATTCAGAAACGCCAGCTCGTAGGTACATCCACTAGAAATATTGTAAACACATAACCAGATAGCAGAATATAAGCTTTCTGCCATTAAAACAGATGTAAGAAATAAAATGACTCAAAAGTGTGACAAAAATCTGCGTAACTAGTTAACAACTAGTTTGCATCTAAAAGTTTTCAGTGATTTAACGTATTTATTTATGACTCGATGATATAGGCCAATAATAATACAATTTTACTTCAATTGTTTATATACGTTTCGTAATTAATAAATAAATTTATAAAAAATTACCCCAAAATAAAAATCGAGACTGTGTAACTACAAATTTAGTTTCTGCTATGGATATATAATAAATATATATTATATCTAGATTTAAATTAGCATCCGAGCCAGATGAGAACTCAATTTAACTGACCCAATAAGATACACATAAGTTGGAGTACAGAATACATTTTGACAGACCCCGAGCGAAATAATACACAAAGTTAAATTATATTCAAGTTTCATATTCAACAGTAAGTAATAACAAGTATTGTAGTAACTGCAGTTACACTATTGTATTTAGTTATTAAGTAATTTAATTAAAATCAGGTTAAACTGTAAACTTATTGTTGCTTTCGAAAGAATTAGAGCATAACTTATTTTCACAGCTTTTGCTGCACTTCTACGACCACGCTTGCTTGAGGATGTACCACCGTTATTTACAAAGTCGGCATAAAAGAAAGTATGCATGACTTTTAGGATAGCCGGATGGCTATTTCTACCCATTCCTTACCCCACTCAATTCTTCTCCAAATCCTTAAACCCCATCGATCCTATCCCAATACAAATGCTTTAAAGGTAGACAATGCACTCACGACTCTCCGAATGTTGTGTGTCTATGGGCGACGTGATCGTTTAATATCAGGTAAACTTCCTTTCCATAAAAAAAATAACAAGGATCGCAAATGCAACATTCTTACAATTAATTTCTAAACATAATTTCAACACAAACTTTTAGTAACATTTTATATCTTAATTTAGCTCCTAAACATAAAATAGTATTAAGGCTATCATTTGCTAATCGCTGTAAGATATCTCGGACATCTCAGAAATACTTCCTATATTCTGAAATTCCCACGACTTCAAAGTAATTTTAATATTCTAAACATGACTTGGTGCAAATAATTAGACAGTACATGCTTTCAAATATATATTTTTAAAAATCCTTGACCAAGATATTGGTTAACATAATATAGTCCGGCTGAGAGGCACGTAGAATTTCGTACATTAACCTCGCATCATGTTTCTTTTTACTCCCACGCAAATATATCGACGTCACTTACAAAGACGCGTTGAGCAGCAGGTCATTGCGTCTGTGTGAGCGTGACCATAAATATTTGGAGGAGTAACAGAGACAGACAACAGTTAATGTTCGAAATTCTACGTACTTCGCCACTGGAATATACGATAAGTCATTCATTCGCAAAGCATGCCCAATCCATCTAAGCTGTCGTTGAGAAAAGAGCCTGCCTGCCGAACGACACGGAACCTCAGAATAAAGCATATTCGTATATAGACAAAAATACAACATTTCATTTACAAATCGGTTTAGAATAGTCACGTATACAATATGACACATTATCTTATGGTCATCTCACAAATAAAGACGTGTACAAAATTACAGATCATTCATTCAAGTACTAAATTCCATCGCAAAATATTTGTAACTCTGTAATCAGTTGCCAAGACTATATCAGACGGACTGATCATAAAACTGCTGAATAATTGTTTTACATTGATAAATAAATAATAAAATACGTGACTGATATTGTACTTTGACTTTTAAATAGATTTGAAAGTCAAAATGACGATTCAAGATATGCATACGCAATAGACTGAAGTGTAACAATGTCTGAATTATCTTTTAATTTTTTTTGAAAACATCAAAGATAACATACCTCTAAATATCAATAAAATTTATTGGTATTTAGAGGTATGGTGTAAGAAATTAATTTTAAATAATAAAATATTTATCGTAAGATGCAAAGTTACTAACAACATAAACATATAATACATATCGACGTGACCGTTCATAAGAACGCCCAAGTCTAAAAGAATAAAATATTTTGAACATGAATATTATAACTTTGAATTGTGAGGATACAGATAGATGTATGTAAACTCTTTCATACAAAAAACTATGAAGGGATATTGACGATTGATTAGATAACGTAAGTATATGCCAAGTAAAAAATAACAACATCATACAAAAAAAAAAACACAGACATGTTTTTCAACACTTTTATACAATTCCATTTTTACTAAATGCCAGCTAAGAAAAAATAATATACAATAAGGTAGAATGAGATGATGAGCATTGAAAAAGATAAAATTGAAAAAAGCAGCCATCTTCTTACGGGAAAAGCTGTAAGCTTTATTTCGTAAGATTTATTTTGGGCTAACTTGTGTAAAACAGTGGTACCTTTAAAGCAGGGATGAGCAATCCGCGGCCCGCTTAAAATTAAATGCGACCCGCCAAGCATTTTGTTTTATTATAGATGCATATATTATAATATGACTGTGAGTTAAGAACTGTGAATTTGACCCACCAAAATATTTTAAAGTTTGAATTGTCGCGGTGCTATAAAGGTTGCCCACCCCTGCTCTAAAGCGTCTATACGAATAGAATATTTTCAATTATATAATTGCATGGACAGACAGACAGTAGCAAAAACACACTGACATACCGACGTAGACTGTAGCTGAGGTCACCGGGGTAGATGTGGGCTGTATATTCCCGGATTAATGAAAAATCGATGTCGCGACTGGGCCAGCACTGGGTCGGGTTAATCACCCGCCAATTACGGACTTGGCTCGCTATTTTTGTAAGTAACAAGCATTATTTTCACAGAAAATTTCGTACAGTCGATGCTTATTTTTTTAGTTATTTTCGTTCAAAATGAATCAACTCGGTCGACTGTGTTTATGATATGTTTTAAAAATATACCACCCACTTATAAATATATTTCTTTAATTAAAAAAAAATTGTAAACCAAGATATACAATTGATGGTGAT
>JAOCPS010121432.1:0-15198 GCA_025505425.1 Graphium colonna | reverse complement strand
CCTGGATAGCGAGTAAGTTAAAGGAAATAAGCATCAGATGTCGAATAAACGTCCGGAAGTGACATCCGTGCGGCCTTTCGGTTCTTTTCGCGTGTCGCGTCGCGCGACGAGCTGTAATAGCCAAGCCCAGCGATGCACCTGGCGAGAAATTATTCGGATGTTTTGAAATAAAAGTCTGAAATATTCTTTAAGAATTCATTTTACTGCTATATACAAGTTATATCTGGTGTGATGGGAATGCAAATTCAATTTTATAACAAATAACACAGTAAGAAGTTACTCGTATAGATTTTTTGACAAAGTTGTCGATTGTAATTTTAAATTAATTTCTTTCATTTCAGAGCCGTTTACTCGAGGCAAATCTAAATTTTAAATCACGTTAATGGTACCAATGAACTTTCGGAATAGTCCCATAATAAAAAAAAATCGGTTCAGTGGTTTTTTTGATCAAAATATCGAAATGCATTTTATGTATATTTGCAAAAAAATAACGTTGGTTCGTAAAAACGGAGACACGCTTTCCGTTTTTACGAACCAACGTTATTTTTTTTTATTTGATATTTTTTTACGGTATTAGGGTATTCTTTCGAAAAGAAAAATTTAAAAAAAAATCATTCAAAAGACAAAGCACTGATTGTCTTTGTTCAAAATAACAAAATTTTCGAATGTTCACACATATCTCCGCCACTTATGAACTTATTTATAAAAAATCATGTTTTATCTGACAGGGACTTCCAAAATAGTCGTGAAAAATTTTCATAAAGTTTGGATCAATAATTTGTTTTTAAAATCGAAATTACGGAGAATATATGTTTAGAAGTACATAATATGAAAATGTACTCGCAGAATTTTTCCTGCTATTCTATGGGTTTATCTCATTGACGTTCCTAAAAACAGCTCAATCCAAAATGGCTTTTGGCATTTTTCCATTAGGGGTAATCCAATAGGGGTCCATTAGGGGGTTCCAGTAGCGATAATGCATGTAAATTGCAGTCGAAATTACCTCTATTTTGTGTTTTATCAACAAACAAGTTTTTAATTAATTTGTCCCTATATTTGAGCGTCACATCAACTTATTATCTATATTACGTTACATTCTATGTAATGAATATCCACGGGGATTTCATAGGACTGCGTGTATGTTATTGGTAAGGTAAAGGCGTTGTTACATTTTCCTAAATAATAGTATAAAATTATTACAGTTTAATGAAGGATTTTCAAGATTTATATAATCATTTGGCAATCAGATTCTGTTTCATTAGCAAAAAAATGTCATGATTAATTTGCTTGAGCAAATAGTTGATGTTTGAGAAGGTGCACTAAATGTAGATATTCATGTAACGCATCATTAAAATAATATACCTAAAAAAATCTTGTCTAAAATAATAAGTCCAGCTTTTACCGATACGCTGCATATAGTTGAAGTAAAATAAGTTTTTTTTTATGAAGAAGGATGCAAACGAGCAAACGGGTCACCTGATGGTAAGCGATCTCCGCTGACCACGGACTCCCGCAACACCAAAGGAGTTACAAGAGCGTTGCGTTTGAGTTAAGGAAGTAAGCTCTTTTTTTGAAGATCCCCAAGTCGTATCGGTCTGGAAATACCGCTGGCGTCAATTGATTCCACAAGGGTGTCGTGCGTGGCGGAACATGATGATGAAAACACGCTGTGGTGGACTGCGAACCATCGAGATGGTAGCGATAGTATTTGGTGGATTATAGCGTTGTATGAGTTCGTTTAATTTTCAATTGCCTTCGATTGGCATCGGGATTGAGGCTTAGTTGTATAACTTAGCCTCAATCCCGATGCCAATCGAATTTTCTAGATAATTCAATAATTAGTTTTATCACTAAAGGAAATATGATGTTATCCAAATGAGTATTTGCTTACGATTTAAGAATCCTTAAAATTGGGTAATAAATGCGTATGCAGACGTTCGTGACATATTTTTGTAGTAATTTTTATTTAAAAAAGAAACTGTAAGACCAATTTTCATAAAAAATATGAGAATAATTTGAAACTATATCCTTTCAAATAAATTAAACGAATTTTAAAAATCTGTTCTCTTATAAACCTTTGCTTTGTACGGAAAAATCCGCAAACATACATATACAATAACAGAAAAAAAACATGCAGTCAATTAAAAATTGACTGAATTTTCTACAAGACTTACGTGCGCTCACGTTTAACGTATGCCGCACCAGCGTGGTACGGTTTTATTTCATCGCGTCAGCGAAAAAGGCTCGAGGCGCAGCAAATGATGGCGACTGCAACATAAGTTCGTGGAGTAAGTCATGAGTTATCAAAAATCTAAAGCTGAGAACAGTGACTGAGATAATGTCGTGTTATTGAATTTTAGAATTATTTAAAACATGCGTACGCCAGACCATTTTCTTATATGTATCTGCACCTGGAAACAGTAATCATTAAAACAAATGCTATCTATGACGTTTTCTAAGCTACAATAAAACAATATGTACCTCTTTTCGATTATTAGCTTTCACCTGAGATTATTAAGTTTCATTTTAGTTATTAGTCTTAAAGTTATACTATACATACACTTTATAAATTTGTTTCTCAATGTATGTAACAATTCAAATTTATTCCAGTTGCCAAGGCATCGGCACAACCGCCAACTACAACAGAAGAAAGTTCCCAAAACTCGGACATGTGCGAAACGAAGAGTCTCTCCCCGCCAACAAGCGTGTCAGAGGTTTCAGCTGAGGCCGAGTCAAAAACTGAAGATATTATATCCAATGTGGACGAAGCCAAGATGGACGTCGATACAGAGTTGAAGGATGGGAGATACGAGAGCAGCGAACGGCTGAGTGAAGCTACAATGGATATCATTGTAAGTTAAAAATAAATATTAGTTTACTTGTTTTTGCTCATACCTTAGTTAATACTGATTTTGTAATTTATTGATGTTATACTTCTTTTGGCGCGTTGGGGAAAATGATATAAATTTTTAAGATACGCGTGCAAACTAAACGATAGTATGAAGTTAGCTACAGAGTAAATTTTTACGATGCGCGCGCACATGTTTGTATATGAAGTTAGCTAGTCAACATGTCGTGTCGTCATTTGTCATGTAGTGTATATGATATTAAAATAAACTTTAAACCCAAACAAGTATAAGTTCTTACGTGCGCACATAAGTACACACACACTTTTTTTTCGAATATAAGATTTCTTCCTACTATTCCCTCGACTTCTTTGTTTTGTTCTGTATTCTGCCATCTTGTCATATATTCATAACTATAGACTGAACTGTCATTCAAGAAAAAAATTTCTGTATCTCGGAACATTTTAAAAAAAAGCTCCTTCACGCGGCTTACGGGTAATGCGATTTAGAAATTGTCAAGTATCGAAATGCCTTATGCTGTGGGTTTTATCATATATCCTTAACACACGGTTGTACGACGAAGATAACACTATTTATCCCTTATATTTTACGGTTTGAACTTTTCTTCTTTGTCACTAGGAAACTCTCTTATACAGTAGATCTGCATACCACTCTCTTTCTCAATCAGGAATTGCACTTGTCATACGCCTGGATAAATCGAGCCAATTTATTCTCATGGAATTTGATGCCTGAAGCACTCAATGATATATTTTGCCACGTAATCTGTCATGTGGTTGCCTTTCAAGTGGCAATAAAGTCAAAAGTTCCTTTTTTGTGCCTGTAACAGAAGTAAATCGCCCAAAAGGCATTTTTTCCTGAGAAGAAGAAACTCCTCCTTTCTGTCCCTACCCGTGTATCTTTTTTCTCTAAGTAGTCTCAGAACTGTTGCGTAACCTAGCTGGGTAATAATAAGTAACAATTAAAAAAAAATAAGCCTATTTTTATATTTTCCCAGTGCTGGGCAAAGGCCTCCTCTAGACAGAGGGAATAACAACAATTAATAATAAGTAATAATTGTTAAATAGCATTCAAGCAAAATAATTATAATAATGTCTTCCTGCGTTGTGATATGTTGTGGAAAAACATCAATACATTCCAATTAAAAAAAACCGTATGGTGTCATGGGACACTAGATAGCAACGAAGTTCCTAGATATAAAGATATTATTTTCAAGTTCTATTCGAGGTATAAAGAAAATAGTTATTCGAGTCAACATTTTTATTATGCTTTTAATCGATAAAAATTAAAAATATATATATATTTTTTAAAATAATCTATTACACCTTTATTTTGTGCACAATGATAAATGAAAATAACAAATGACAATATTAAATAAATGAATAAAAATTCAATAAAAAAAAATAAGTAATAAATTAATTAATTCATTATATATAAATTAATAAACATGTTTACATGTTTATTAATTTATATATAATGAATTAATTATATATATAAAATAGCTGTTTGTTAAATTCACCAAAACACTAAAATGACTAAACCGATTGATCAATTTTTCGTGTTAAAATGTTAGTGGTTCTTCAGTTAAGGTTTATGTAAATAGAAATTCGTTCGCTAAAGTCGCTTTATGTCATTCTAAAATATATTTCCATAATGGCCCACATTGATAAGACGCCCCGGACGTTTTCCTGCAGTCTTGGGAGAGGTAGTGGGGGTAAAATTTTGCGTATTACCGCAGTTCTCTATACTCACTGGGCATGGGCCATTTCAGTGATTTTTCACTTGCTATCGGTTATTTAACGTTCTCTTTGTATGCAACGATAACTTTATATAACCGTTAGCAAGTGAAAAAACTGTGAAACGGCCCATGCCTAATACTCACGCATAATTCTCCGCCACTACGTCCGGATGGACGTCTTGTAAATGTGGGCTATAGCAATATTGGACATTTATTTAACTACATGGAGTGTAGTAGTAAAATCTTATGTAATATTATTTGTAGGCATCTTTGTATATTATGATTTTAATTTCAATTTAAGAAATAATATCTTTTTGAGTTTTTTTCATACTTTTAATATAAAATAATTCTTCATTATTGGTAAAGTAAGCACCTTATACCACCAGAGGAGTTCCTAGAGCTTTGCAGGCCTTTAAGATAAGAATAAGCCCTCTGGTTTTGCTCTCCAAGTGACCACAGGACTGTGCATCGCTCACAATGATGACGCCGAATTCTGATCAAGGCTGTGGCAACCACGAAATTTCTTTAAACGAAGATATGGGGAAATTGCTTTTTTTAACGCTAAACGCGCAAACTTGGATTTTTTGAGAAGTAGACACGGCTAAATTTACTAAGCAGAGCCTCAGTTTCAAGAACTAGTCTGTTCCGGCACTCACCGACGTAGTCCGCAAAATGTTTGTACGACTGGTATATGCTCGGAGTCGACTATACTATATATAAATATTAGGTTCTGATGCGTAACAAATCATTGATATGTAGAAGGATCGGTGTGGATGACGCAGCCTTATGACCAGCATTCACAGACTGCGTCGAAGCATATATCGTCGACAATAACCGTTAAACTCTGTTCTGTGAGGAAGCTAGTTATCCATTTGAAAAGTGTGTAAACAATGCCTGTTGTGTTCTACGTCCACTTTCAAAGGACAATGCTCATTTTTGTATGGCAAACCGTGCCAAGTTGTATCAAGTTCAAACATATTAACTACCACAGAAGTTATTTTTGTAAAAAAACCCCGGATTTCGGAGATATTTGAGAAATTCGAAAAATCGATTCAATGAAAATAGCTTCTATTGCATTCTACATCACTATGACAGATTGCGCAACGTCATGTAGGTAAATAAAAATTGATACTTTTATACTATAAATTAAATTATACGGCTAAAACCGTTTTCTAATGTTTCAGGCCTACATCTGAGGCGCAAGAGACGCAATCTTTTTTGTCAGTCTTACGGTATCGTTTCATCCCTTCCTTACATCCCTATCGGATATTTGATTATAATTGATTCGTGTTTAGCCGTTTGTTAACAAAAATCTAATTTTAACTACACATACTTAATAAAGGTATGAATTTTGCTTTACCTACATGACGTTTACACAATCTGTCATAGAGCTGTAGAATGCAATAGAAACTATTTTTGATGAATCGATTTTCCTATTGTATCAAATATCTGTGCAAACCCACTTTTCTTACGAAAAGAACTTCTGTAGGAGTTAATATTTAAGTCTAGTCTCCGAAGAAACTGCCTGAACATGATGCAGCTTGATATGGTATGCCATATAAAAATGGATATTGTTCTTTGGCGAAAGAACATATTTGCGACGATTATCCGTGCATTATTGGTTTCTGAAGATGTCTCTTCTCTGTAGGGTTATTTTTAAAAAAATACACATTCATTGCCTTAGTAATGTTACTTTTACCTCTTTACATAGGAATATTGCAGTATAAGGCCTGGTTTACACCATAATGCCCTTCTCAGTTCATTCTCGGCCTAGTAAACGATTGTCAAGACAAAAGTGGGATTGGGACAGAATTTGACTGTTACGCCTTGTGTGAATGCATCCATACATTTCTTATTTCATAATCTTTTACCAGATCGAGTGACCAAGAACTAACTACAAACGACATTATGCCTTGAACCAAGCCTAATCTTTCCATCCTGACAAGTATACATGCGTTCATATAAAATGTACAATTTTTTTAAAGCTTAATCTTGTTACAAGGATGTTTTACAAAAACAAACCTTTAGATTCTAAACATCTATGTTGTACAAATATTTTCAAATATTTTTTTTTTATTAGAAAAGCCGCAGCCAATGCCTAACCAATTGCACCAACTGGTCATCTTTTTTTTGTTTTGCCTTTTTTACTTCTAGCAGTAACTTAAAATCATAAGTGATGGCTTAATTATTATACTTATTTTTCAGAGTACGCAAACGGAAGCGTCGCAGGATTCCAGTCAGAACACTACACAATCCGAGGAAGTTCCAACTGAGGATGTCGAAGAGAAAGTGATCCCTAGACTAGTCAATACAACGGTGCCGTTAGAAGTCCTAAATACAGTTGATCCAGAGAATTGGACAACATCAGATGTATCAAAATTCCTAACAGTCAATGACTGTCAACCATATTGTGTAAACTTTGCGAATATCACTGGTCCAATGATGCTGCAATTATCAAAAGATGAGATCATTGAACTATTGGAGATGAAAGTTGGTCCTTCATTAAAAATATTTGACTTAATACAACAGTTGAAGTGCAAAATCAAGCAACCTCAGTGCAGAATAATGTCTAGTTTTAAATAGTACACTACTCCTCTCTTCAGAGAGGTGAATCTTAATTTAGATTTTATAGTGAGCTTGATGGCTGCTTGTTATTTTTTTCTTTTTTTATAGCATTATGCTATTTAATGCCTTCAATTATGTAGTAACAAAAGATGTTCTTACGATCTACCAATATTTGTGAATATTACTAAATGTAAATTTTGATTTAAATTATGGAATTTGATCCTATCATATAATTAGAACAGACGGTTTTGAAATTCTAAACTAGAAAAATTATTTAAAAAATGTAAAATCAGCAAAAATGTAATACTGTGTACATTGTCAAACTAGTACATTCCTAAAATATTTTGTATTTTGAAATTAGATTTCATATACTTATGTTGATATTAGGTTTTTATTAAGAACAATGCAAAATTAGTATAATAAATCATTTTAAATAATTACGCAGACAAAACTAGGTATTTATGGGGATGAAGTAAGTTTTCAATTCTAAAATTAAAATAAAATGGTTGTGTAAAAATAACACAGTGCCCAAAGCTATTTAAAATGGGCACTTATATAAAAACTTAAATATCATTTACCCACTCAACCTGAAAATATTTAAAAATAATTATAATTCAGTGAGAAAAATGGAATACTTAATATTAACTTTCTAAAATCATGTTTATAATCAAATATTTATTATACAGTATGAGTGTTGCTTGAAATGTTGATAAAAGAAAGGAGAAAAGATAGCAATAATTATCCAATGTATAGTAAAAATCATATTAGAATTGGTTCAATTCAAATTAAAATATAATTACTTGAAACACCCAATAATATTGTGGCCTTAAAACTCGCTTTTATAGTGTTGTTGTGTATTGTGAAATATTTCAGTGTTTTTATAATTTCTGTGTGTGTTACAAACCAATCACCTTTAATTTTGTTCTCTTAATAACTTACTACAAGTCAGTATCAAAACAAAAATATATTCCTTCAATTTGTTTATCGACTCTCATATATCTTCATTAATTTCTAAGTATCCGATAGATTCATTTCGATACCTTAATTCACAAACCAGCTAACTCTATTTTAGTAAAAAACGTGAAGTTCGCAAAGACATGATTTGCAACTATTTAAGATCTAACGTTATCATATTTTTTGAATAAATAGTTATTCAAAAACCTGTCCGTTTTTTTTTTAATGACTTACTGTTTTTTATATTTAGTTTGAAAAATAATTAAACTTTTTAGTGTTGTCGTGATAAAATCACTCAAATGGAGTTAGCTGGTTTGAAGATTAAGGTATTGATTTATGTTATTTATTTTTTACACACTTAACATCCTTCAAAAGTGTCAAATAAGATCCGGAAAATTTTAATATCCTTCTTTGCATGTTTTAGTATTATGAATGTTATGTCAAAATATTCCCAAAAAATAATTGTCCGTAATTTCATAACATTGTCAAATATTTTTTATAACTCAACATATACATACAATAATAAACATGTCCGCTTCATGATAATACGACTTATAACGAAATGAACGTTTTTCTCAGACAAACAAATATTTTTAGTAGTCTTTTATGATGACAAACTAATATTTTTTTATAATAGCTTAGTGGATATTGGTTATTAAAAAATATGGAAATGTTCATGGTAGCGGTAGAAAGTTTCAATTAAGAAGGTATCACGAAGGTAATTATATCATTAGAAATTAAAACCAATCATTGCCATTTTCCATTATGTTAAAATTAAAAAGCGCATTGGGCTTAAATAGGAGTTAGTGTTTTTGAAATGTTTTATAAAATATGATGCAATAATGTATATTCGGCGTTTAATGGAATTGTAATCTAACTTTTATTAATATTGTGTTATGAATTTGCATATGAAGAGTTTCTTCCTGCCAAGATGCATTGTATTTTAACAAACTAACTTGTGTTGAACCCATACACTTTACTCCATATATATCATATGGAGTAAACAAGCATAGCTATAAATTGTCAGGTCAATAACATGAGATAGGGAATATAGTTTGTAGTTATTTTATTCTAAAGGCATTTACTGAGATTATTAAAAAAACATAAAGCACAAAAATGAGTTGATTATCTCTATCAGGAAAAAATATTTGAATAATCAAGTTATTCTTGATGGAGCCATAATTGAAAGAAAAATATATTGTTTGCATATGTCATAAACAAGAAACACCTACACCAACTATATGCCCTGTCTCTTACTTTTAACATGACATATTAACTTACATGGCCGGTAGTTTCCTTACTCTACATCAGTGGTTCTCAAACTTTTTTGGTCCACTGCACCTTTTTAGAAAAAAATATCTAGCGCTTCTAAAAATTTATAACCCTCTAAAATAACAATACCATCTGAAAGTGCCCAATTTAAACCACTATTTACACGCCAGGGGCTCTAGCTCCCACTTTGGGAACCACTGCTCTGCATAACATCTCTATAGTGGATACTATTGTGCTGGGTCGGTGACAAGTATACTTCATTTTAAATGTCAATACCCAACTAAGCAACATGAAATGTAGCCCATATGAAATTAGTTGTTTATTAAAAACTTAAACTAGTTAATGTAAAGTTCTTTAAATTGTAATAATATACTTTAGAATATCATTAAAAAATCTAATATTGTAAAGGCTTAAGAAAAATGTAATTTTAAAATAATTTTGAAAATGTGGTCATAAACAGAACTTAATTTGGTCAATTATTAAAGCATATTATCCAAAGCCAATTACATGTAATGATTTCCTAATAAACTAGTAACATACTAGGTTACAGCAAATGAAAGTAATGTCATAATTTTAAAGGAAATATAAAAAAAATCTTAACTTTCAAATATTACAGTGTCTTAGAACTTAAACATATTATAAAAATGCTAACATAACAAAGAAGTTGCACTTAAACCGCTATTATCTAATAATTTACTTTGGGCTACATTTCGTGCTGCTAAATGCAGTATTCATTTTAAATCTGTTAATTGACATAAGATATGTTAACCCATGAAATTTTGTCGATTTTTAGACTAAATCATTTTGATGATGAATGGGGAATAAAACAAGATAGTACATAAAATAAATAGCAATTAGACAATGAAATATGTAAAAAAATATTTCGCTTAATAGTTAAACATACAATTAACAAAATATGTAACATTTTTATTTATTTACAAAAATTGCCAGCAAACTTTTTGTAATCATTAGTTTAACATATATATTGCCATTGGTCCTGTGAAATGTTAAAAATAAGTGTTATTGAAGAAGAGAGACTAAACTTTAATATTCTAGTGTTGCCTGCCATCAAGGTAGACACTTTGGGGTAATTTTTTAAACTTATTTTTTTTAATTTCCAATAACTATTTTCACTGTACTTTTTCCATAATGAAATATTGTCTTATATAGCGTTTTAAAAAGCCACATAAATTATAATAATGCAAGATGCATCTGGAAAAAATCATGAAGATATATAATTCATATGGTAACAGGAAAGTTGGTTCAGTATTTATTTTGGTAAGTAAATCTGCCTTTATAGTGACTTATTTAAATATATCCCTAGTTAAGCCAGCACATTTTGTGTTTTAGTGTTTGAATGTTCTGGTAATTAAACAAATTAATTAATTTTATTGTATCTTTTATTTATCTTCCCTTAAATGGACGGGTTTACAGTCTAACTTAAATTTAATTATTAAAACTAAGACTTTAAGCCGTTTAATATAAAATATTTGTTAATATTTTTGTTTCATATATTTTATATAAAAATATAAAATTTTCCTTTATACATATCTCAGTAAACTTATTTCAAAAAAAATTATTATTAAAAGATAGCTTTATTTTACCCAACTCCCTCTTTATTTTTAATACCTTAGAGATCATTCATATATACCGGATATAGTGAGCTCCAATTTTACTACAATGATAGCTACATTGTTAAATTTATGTATAAATAATTATGATGATCCATGCATCAAATTATATGTCTTCCCTGTCTTATCGGTTATGAGAAAACATCCGAGTTTTTAACAGAAACCATTGTGTACAATAAGTGAGACACTGTGGCCAAGATTCAGCTTGGAAGTATTTTTCTACCAATATATATCCTTATTTGTATGTAGCTCTTGTAGCATTTGACTAGTCAGTAATCTGAAATAAAAACGAAAAATTAAATTTTTAAGATATCATAGCTGTTGAAACAGTAATTTGTATTTACAACCATATTATTGGATAGAGAATGTAAGGGAGTTAGAGGTATGATACAGCCTTGACATGTTATTAGGTATAATTTAGTTTTAAAAATATTTAAAAGGTGTTAACTATCCTTATAATTATTAATGCAAGATAGTTTTAATATTAGTCTTTAAGGGAACTATAATGTTGCCTGTTTGTAAATTTTAGTGTGCCACATCTATATTAATATTATAAAGCTGAAGTTCTTTTAACACATTAATCACTACTTTTTGTGTTGTAAGGCTATTCATACATAATGCTATGATCGATAGAAGCGAAGTAGCAATGAAGAATATTACAAAAATGGGGAAAATGCTGGGAGCAGCCAGTTTATTATTACTTTAACTCACCTCATTGTATGTGTTGGTATTGTTTGTGCATACAGAACGCAACATATGAGATTTCCAGAACGTTGCGCATGACATTTGTGGTATTCAGAACACCAGTATGTTTCGTTCATCTTGGCTTTTGGTTCGCTGTCTTGTTCTGAAGTAAATAATATAAAAAGTTATTTTTATAGTGTTGCGTCAGACTCATGATCAACATACACAGGGTGACGACTGGTGAATCGCCTTCAATAGTTTAAAACGTTATATTTGAGCATCATATATGTAGCATAAAAATATAATTAAGAATAAATATTGATTTACCATAGAGTAAACATAATCTACAGCTTTAGCTGTGTAGGCACCACGATGTACCGCCACACTTCATGCATTTATGGGAAAATTACGGCAAAAACTGGGCATAGTTTTTGCCGTAATTTTCCCATAAATCTAATTTTATTACATGAATATGGGATTGCCCCCTAATTTTATTACATTTATGGGAAGATTACGGCTAAAAACTATGCCCCTAATTTTATTACATAAATATGATGGCAATCGAGTACCGAGTGCTCTCCATTAATATGGTAGGTGACACGCGAATCACCTGTATCACATCGTGATAAGATAAGCAACATACTTATGACCGTATTTGCTTTTACAATGGTCATTATCGCTACTTGCTAATAGATGACGTTGTTAAATATGCCATATTGAATAGTGGCAACAAGAATGCTGTCCTTGGGATAAGACTACTTATCACGTATTGTAAAAAATATATATATATATATGTGTGACGTATAAAGTAAGTATAACATAATGAGAATATTTTTTGAATAAATTATTTATTACTCTGAAATATTTAACATGTTGAAGACCGCATTGAAAAATCTTATTTCTCACATAGGGACCGGCAATTTTTTTATTGTTAATTGCGTATATTATTTTTTAAATATGTTTTTAGTGTACAGTAATTTGAGGTAGACATTATTTTACCCCTAGATTTATTTCAATTTAAGTGCCCACAGGTGATCACCCGGTTCCAACATGTAAACGGCAATGTTGTTGCGGAGTGACCGACCGGTGGGCATGCGGTCTTTAACGTGTTAGAATTAATGCCTCAATCTTATATATTAGCGTTTTTGCAAATGATAAACGATATAAAATTCATGCTACGACTCTTAGAGACCAAGTAGATAACGTAAAGCTGATAAAACCGTAGAAAACTAATAACTTTTTGTTTTTCAAATGTACCTTTATCTGCAATTTCGCGATGCTTCAACTCTGGTGCCAAGTCTCGTGCTGAAGTGATGTAGAACGTTCGTAGAATGTCCGTGCGATGAGCGCCAGACATACCTCTACCTTTTTGATTTGACAATTGCAAATGGCGGGATAAAACGCACCTCCGGCGATTTACGTTCACTAAGAAAATGCTGAAAATATAATGCGAAATTTAGGGAAAAAATACAGTTTTTATTTAACAAAGGTTGCAAATGAACAGCTAATTTAATTGCTCAATTTATATTAGGTGATGACAGTCCCTCATGAAATGTGAAAGTATTGGGCTTTATTTATCCTACGAAGAAATATATTTCAAAAAATTAGGAAAGGAGTCCTGTAGTATCTTTCAAACACTTTTAAACTTTGCCAGTTTGTTTGAGTTGTCTTTGAATATCTAATTTCATCATCTAAAATTAAGAGATTATTTAAAAACACCCAGGTTTACATAAATTCATTAATACTGTATTAATGTCTATTTAAATCTAAATTTAAGCTCCCTTTGAAATTTCTCACTGTTTATAATAGTTGAGTTTGGTGAATAAATCCTATTAGAAAAATTCACCTTAAATAGGGCTGGTTCCAATTTCAGAGAAAAAACATTTCCATAGCCCTATTATTTTTCAAAACAACGTGTTCAATTATCAAAATTCAATGTTTAATTAAATTCATACCCCAAAACACAAGGCTCAAATGTGATGCTGGCTGGAAAATTTCTTGGATGTATTAACTTTGCCTCCTTTATTACTTGTGCATATCCCTCCCAGCAATGGAGGACTATTTCATCAATTTCTGACAATGCAGGTGTTGCCCCACAAACCACAAGCACATATACATCTGCCAACAGCTTGCAAGTCACTGCTCTGAAAGCGACCTATAAGGTGATAAAAAGCAAATGAAGAACAAAGAGCTATATTGTAAATTTGGTAGTAATCTCTGATTCTCCTATACTTGTAACCTCAGATTACCAAAAAGGTGTAAATAGTTAAATTTCAATAATTTGGTTTATGAAACAACAGGTGTTAAATGGGCAGTCATTTATTTCTTGTTACTATATTATTAACAAACAGATATTGAATGTGGAATAAAAATTAAATTTTAATAAATGCTTTTTTCTGAAAGTAACAATTCTAGAATAATATATTTCTCTGCTTGTGTACAACATGTAGCTTATTATAATAATATTGAATAATAAATATATAGTAAAGATAGGGAAAAAATTATCAGTATTTCAGAAAGTCCTACTAATTTAAACTTAAACTTTATAAATCATCCATTTTATTCTATAAATAATACCAAAAGCTTACATCAGGACTCATATAAGGCAGGTAAACCAGGGTATCCCTTAGAGGAGCTCCATCTTGAGCTGCCGCTAGCAATAGTAGTAATCTTGCTTCTTTTGGATCCAACTCATAAAAATCAGAACTTGTTGCAACTAAGTGCCCATGAATAGAGAGACATGCCCATCTGCCGGTAACCTTTTCAGCATAGTTATCTAACACTTGCTGAAATTGATGTTACATTAAGTAAATTTCTTAATCATTATTAGTGTTATTTTTTAAAACATACATTTTTACCAGTATCATAGTTCAACGAATAATAATTAGATAAACCATAGCTAATTTGAATATTATTTCCACAATTGATTTTAAAATTAGGAGGACTTGTAAAGATCTCACCTGCAAGTGTTGTGATTGGGAACACAAGAAGCTCTGAATCAGATCAAGTACCATTGTCATCGATGGTACAGAATTAGGGTCTAAAGACTCAAGTAAAAAATCTATAATGGGAAAGCAATGCCTTAGATCTCTCTTCAATTGATCTATATTTTTTAAATTCTGTAGTTCTTTCTGTCCAACACAAAATACCATGACATCATTTATAGAGGAGAGTAAGAGTTCTAGATCACACTCTAATCCACCTGTTACAATGCCTATAAGTGTTACACTGAAATGTAAAGTTGTGTGAAATAAATATTTATTTTATAATGATCTAGATAGTAAGTAAAATATAAAAATACTAAATTAATATCAACAATTCATGCAATACAAAAATTTGTAGATGCCTTTTATAATATTCCTTCCAGAGAATACTTCCATTTTCAACTAAAGTATTGATCACAGACAAATTGGAATTAAGTTACTAATAAAAACAATGAATAGGAGTGATATGTTTAAAAAAAAACAAATAAAGACTTAGAATAAAAATA
>JAOCPS010121322.1:0-15199 GCA_025505425.1 Graphium colonna | reverse complement strand
GCCAATACCCTTGGCGACTGGTTTCGGAAATGGCGTATTGAAATAAATCCATCCAAAAGCGCGGCACTATACTTCACACGCGGAAGAGCGAGTAAACTCCCACCAGTCACACTCGTGTATAGTCCAATCCCATGGGTTAACAATACCAAATATCTGGGTTTCGTTCTTGATAATAAACTTAGCTTCGTCCCGCACATAACTCGGGTTAGAAACCAGGCAGCCTTCGTCTATATCCCCTGCTTAATGCTAAATTAAAGATGTCGCTACGGAGTAAGGTGACAATTTATAAAGCTGTTATTCGCCCTGTTATGACGTACGCGTGCCCGGTGTTCGCACACGTAAGTCCGCGACAGATAGACCGACTTCAGGTCATTCAAAATCTATTCATGCGTAGGGCCACGGGAGCATCCTGGTCCATGCTCAATTTAGACTTACACGTCGATCTCGAGCTTCCCACCATTGCTCAATTCCTGAAGTTGGCATTGCGCCACAACTTTGAATCCGCCGTAACCCACCCGAATCCATTAGTAAAAGGTGCCTGCACCTATGTACCCATTACGCTCGGCATGTCTGGGCGACGTGGGTACCGTAGGCCACGGCACGTGTTGGATCATCCCGATGATGAGACAACGCATGCAATCGCGAAACACAAAGAGCGTCTTAAGAAACAGACATCAAGCCGCGCTCGCCGACGAGTGCAGCGTAACACTTATACTAGATACCGCCGCGTTACGGGTAGGTTCTCCGCCGATAGAGGCGTTGCTGTTGGAGTTTCTTCCGCCACCGCTTCATCCCCCAGCAATAACGCATCCCCAAGCGGTAGCAATGTTAGTTGTAGCTATCCCCGTAGGCCGATAGAAGCAACCAATCGAGCCGAGGCTCAGCCCTCTCGGGTGCCCTCGAGTCGGAATGCTAAACGCGAATTAAGCGCCAGTTCAAGCCGAGGTTTTCTCTTGGGGACCCTTGAGCCTGAGCACTATATGGAGCGTCCACCGAAGCGACCTAAGAGCTCAGCGGCCTCCCAATCCGGTAATACACACAGAGTGTCGGCCCGAGCCGAGGTTTCCTAAGGGAGCCCTCGAGCTAGTCACTCTTAAACGAGGTTTAGACCAGGCGCCCTAAGCGCCGGCCACCACAAGTCCGACGGATCTGCAGAGGCCCTTCTGGCCAGCGTGATGATACCCGAGACAAAAAAAATAATAGTTCGTTTTTAAATTAATAAAGCCATCACTATTAAGTTAAGTGTGGTAACATTATTTTCGAAAGTGACATTAGCTTATGTCAGTTTACTGCATCGAATTAAAAGTCCGAGTATAGGTACATATTTAATTTAAATGCGTGAAAATTGTGTTAGAGATAAGTAAAATATTTAAAGATACACGTGTACATGTAAAGTGTTGATCCGAAATGCTATTAAATTATGTAAAAAAGAAATTAATAATAATCGCTTAGCATTTTTAACGTACATGTCGATTTAAGTAATTTTTTGTCATTAAATGCAAACTAGTCTATTTATTTTGTACTCTTTAAATCCGATATAGTAATATATTTTAAATTAAGATTATTATAAAGTATATTTTTTAAATTAGATATATTTTAAAATAAGAACAAAAAACTTTTTCAATATTTAACAAAAAGAAAGTAGGTGTGAGTTGTAAATTTAAAATCGAGGTTATAAGAATATTTTATTGCTTTGCCGTTATTTATTCTTCTAAGTATTTATAGAACCATACGAGTGATATATAATTTTGAAACCATATTTTTGCTATTGTGATAAGATTTTTACAATAAAAAACGCTGCCGTTACTATGTTCAAGTATTATTTATAATATTTACGGGAATATTCGACTCTTTAGATTAAACAACTTTACGGCTATGACTTTCGGCCAGTAAGCGCTGTAAAGAGTTCGAAACATCGGGTGATAAAATTTAAAAATAAATTGCGATAAAATCTGTAGAGTTCTTTAATGTAAATGTTCAAGTAAGTTCAAAAACTAAGACCATGCACACTTAACGTTTTCCGGCTTTCAAAACGCCGAGGACAAGTTTCTTTTTGTTCCGTGGGACATTTTGTATGAACGCGCTACCTTATTCGAAAATCGAATATGTGAGCACGCGTTACAGTATAAGCAGGTTTTAAAGAAAGAAAGAAGGTTATTGTTTGGAAATAGTTGAAACAGCTTAAATCAGGTAAAGAATTATGACTGATTGGTTTGTGCTCGATTTAGACCTACGACCATGGAGCTCTTAAGAATAGGAATATTCGTAAGCGCGATAAGCAAAAATACGGTCATTGGCATCATTAGAATTGTTCGCAAGTTCTTATCAGTTTTTGAAGAAAATAGTATAAAAGGAACATAAACTTTTTTTTTTTACAAAGCATACCTAGAGGGACACTAACCCGTGGCTGAGGCCGGGATACCTCTAATTAGAGAGAAAAGTTTATCATTTATTTCTTGGAGATAATATAATAATAATAATGTAGATGTTTTGAGATACTCCAGTAATCTATTTATAGTTTAACAATCGTTTTTGAATGATAAAACTCTTAAACATTGTAAATTAGATATTGAAAAAAAAAACACATGGAGTCGTGGGACACCAGATGGGAACGAGGTTGCTTAATATGAAAATTTTAATTTCAAGTTCTGTTCGAGGTGTAAAGAAAATTATTATTCGGGTATACATTTTTATTATGATTTTTTTATCGATAAAAATCAAAAACTACAAAATTATCTTAACATCTCCATAGTGTTTACATATGATTCATATAAAATATATATAATAATAAAAATAGAAACAGCTATTTACATAAATTGGATATAATAATAATAGCAAACTCCAATAATAATAAATTTGTTATTTATAAAAAAAATAATAAATCAACAAATAAAAGAAATTATAAATAAAAAAATAAGATAAATAATAAAAAAAATCAATAAATAAATAGTAAACATATAAATAAATAAACAATCATCCCCCGTAGACTATACATTAGATACTGTATAGCTATTATACATAGACTATCGATACGATAAATCTTATATTACGGACGTTTTAGCCTGCTAGGGTGCCCTCCGCAACGCTCCAGATGGAACTTTGTTTCAACTCTGTATGGTAAATAATACAGCATTATTCGACGTCTAGACTAATAACAATACTAGTAGATCATGAAACATTTCTTATTTGATAATTTAAAAATTACATTACATTTACATTTTTAAGCTTAATATTTTTAACAGATAATTCGTTCTCAGATGGAATACTTTTGATGAAACAGGATATTGTTGAACAGTACGGGATGTCTTGCCCAATTTTACTGCAGTGCAGCCACCTGATATTAATTTAGTTTCTTAAATTATGTGCTTAACAATGCACCATAAAGGAAAGGATAGTGGTAAGTGCAATTTGGACGCGGCTTCAAAAACTTTGGAAGTTCTTGAAGCCTTGTGCGAACTTTAGAAATTCGCGCATGCGCATTAGCATGTATCTGAACATTAACTGAGAAGCCATATATATTATAATAAAAATACAATCAAAGAAAGGTTTTTTTAATCGAATAATTAATAATAATTGATTTAAAAAAAAACGAAAACGTCATTATATCAAGTGCTAGGTTAAGGTCAATTTTTTTGAAAAGTGAACAACGAACAAACAATAAAAGCGATCGAACTATTAAGAACAAATGACGAACAAACAAATCAGCGAAAACTGTTGAAAAAAATTAACTTTTCGCCGCCAACTTAAGAGAGCTGTATAGGCTTGCGCATCCTCTCGATACATTTTTCTATTCTAGTAAATGTCTAATCAATTAATCATAAAGGAAAAAGTCCTGAGCGAATTACGGCTAATCTACTTCTAAATCAGGATAATTATTGTCTCATAATCAGCCTGTATTGCCCTTATTAAGCCAAGAAACAACAACACAAAGTTATTGTTCCCCCACAACACAAAGTTTGTGTATCGGTTGAACTTTGTCAATCAAGGGCTCATAACACTAGGCCAGAGAGGCTGTCAATCATAATCAGAAAAAACAACGCACCTAGACAGCTTTTATCTATTTGTTGCGTCAGTAACATACCTGTGACAGCAAAAAAAAATAGATTTTTTAAAAGCTAGTAACGCAACTTCTGGATAAATAACGTTGTTAAATGTGTCACAGTGAAGACACATCTAGTTATTTGTAAATATTAAAAGGGGATAGGAATAGGTAACGTGTGGATTTAAAAAAATAAATTAATTGTATAAGAAAACAACTCTGTGACCTATCAAGTCCGCTGCGGATCAAATCATTTTCCTAATATGCGGTATATAGGAATAAAAAGAAAGTTTTTACTCCTATTGTAATGAAACGGTTGAGTTCAAGGAAAGTGGATTAAATAAACAATTGTAATAATTTCTGAGTTATATGCAAACACTACCTGCTATAAAGAAAAAAAATGTGCCATAGACCCTAAAAAGTTTTAATAAAGTAAAGGAAATTCTAAATATATTTCCACTTACCAATTTCAAATGCAAAAATAAAATTAAAAAGTGGCTGTTAGCAATGGTTTAACAGGATACCTCGTGCATGCATGCGTATAATTAGTTACAGGAATATCGATGAATTAATTAATTATAAGATAACTAATATTACTTCAATTCTATTCACATAATATGACTACAATATATTAAAGATAAAAACTAAGCGTATAAAATGACTGTCTAAATTTAATATTTATACAAAACTTCAAGACACAAATACATACGGACACACACGCGGGGGCGCGTATTATCGTTAAATTTTTAAATTATATTATTGAAAAGGATTTATTTCTGACAAACAGGTTTGATTCTTAGTTCAGGATTCAGGGATTCGATGTTTTTATTCTCTAAATTTATCAAAAAGTTTTTTGACGTGAAACATCTATAGGCTAGGGTAACCTGATTGTTGACGTGGTGATACAGACTGTAGCGACGCATCGCCACGCTATATGATGGAATGTACTGTGTGAGATGTGCCGACGCTATCATGTTTAATAATTTATTTTTATTTTTTTTATTCACTTGTACAAAATAATTTCGATGTTTCAATCTGCCAGTCATCACATGACGTGACGGTTTAATTTTTAATTATTATTACTTTAATGCTGTTAGTGCTTTATTTCGTAGGCCGGTTTGGGTGGTGAGGCGTAGGTCTACGGCTCTACTACCACTGTTATGTAAAAATAATCTTACCTAACCTTTACTATTTTTTTGTTTTTTTTTAATGGATGATCTACGAATACCGCTTTAATAGCCAAATTATAAATGTTTCAAATGGAAGCGTATATGTCATTACAAGGTGTTATTTTATTATTTATTATTTGATAATATATTTCTTGAATATCGAAATTATATTAAAATATTAGAAGACCACAAGGTAATGAAGTGTGTATTTACACAGTGGTAACTCAGTAGACAGGCCCTTACTTTTAATTCTGTATACTCGAGGTGAACCTGAGTTGAAATCCTAGTACTGGCAACAATGGTGATTTCTCTCGTGCGCAACGGAAAGGAAAACATGGCAAGGGGATTTGTACATCTGAAAATGAGAATAAAATATTTAAGTAGATTTCGCCAATCCCCTCTAAGGTCACTTGGTGAACTAAGCCGTATAGCTTTTGTCTAAAAGAGGTTATTGCATATCAGTGGAATGATTTATTAATAGACAGTTACTTTGCTTCTTAGTAATGTTACGAAGCTGTCATGCTTAGGCTAGTTGCTTTAGGGGTTCTCTTGGACCTATAGCTATTGTAGAATTTCTAGTAAATTTGGCTACTCTGATAGGCAAGTATATTGGTAAGATGGGCAAGTAATTCACTATATTAATACTTACTGTGATCAGTAGGCAAAGTTATATTTGTGTATATAGTCTTTTGTCTGCGCTATCTCTCATATTTTTGTGCGGTTTATAATCGTCGTCATTAGCTCAACTCTTAGATTATTTGCGGTGGGCAAGATGCTATCGACTGGTTATGTCTCGTGCCACTCGCGCGATTCCGCTCGGCAGTTTATTAAGAAAGTTGCTAAACTTTAGTCCATATGTTATAACCTATATGTATATACTAGATGGTTTTGTATCTTTTTGATATTGTGGCGTTTTACCGCAGTGCACGTCCGCGGTATCTACAAAAATTCAAAAATATCTGTTTAATGTATGCATTTGAACTCGATACTCTCGATACATTAGTAAAAATCAATAAAAATGGTATAAATAATAAAAACTGCTTAATTTTATGCTTGTAACACATTTTTATGTATTTAAAAATTAATCTCTAATATCAAATAGCGCAGTCTTAATCAAATAATCTCAATCTCAGAAGAAGAGTCTTAATAAAAAAAAATATGAAAATTATTCTTCTGGTATTTTATTCATCACGTTTTGAAAATATAACTTTTATTTTAAAGGTAATAATATAACAGGCACGCGAGATAAAATGATTCTTATGTGTGTCGACGGCTCGTCTATAAACTGATTAAGTTATCTTTTTACTTGATTACATTAAGTCTTAGTCCTTTCTCTCCCGAAATAGCTCTAGGAGAAGAAGTCTATAATGATACTAAACCAGAACCGAGGTGTTAAAAAAAACAATTAGGTCATTATAAAAGCTGTTGAATAAAGCAATTATGAAATATTTCAATTATTTCGAAAAATATAAATGTAATTTACCTCAGATAAGTCAGGGAATAGCTACAATGTGAAAGAGTGAAGGATGCAATGTGCACCAGGAGTTCTAAGAAGCAATATTGCTGTTCGACAATCAATAAAGTTAATACAAATATTTACAGAAAATATATATTAAATATTTTCTGTAAAATAATTTAGAATGTATATAAAATTCATATAATTTTTAATGGATATCAATATTTTTTAATTTCTTCTTACTTTTCCTTGGCATACAAAATATTGCCTTTGACTATGGTAATTAAGAAATTAGTCTTGGTGACTTTTTGACAATTGAATGTCAAACAAATTTTGATTATCATTCCGTAGGCAGGCATTTAATTTAAAGTTTCTCAAAAATGCCTGCAGGAACTTCAACAATGGATCCTTTGAGAGAAAAGGCATTTCAAGATTATAGAAAGAAACTGATGGAACATAAAGAAGTTGAATCGAGACTAAAAGACAGTACGTAAATTTACACTACAATGATACATGCCGAATCATTGTTTTCAGTGTCCTACATCGTATATTTTTATTTATTATTTCCATATTTTGACAGAAATATACTTGAAAACCTTTTTTTATTTACATCTTTGCTCAAAATTTAATTTCCATATGCTTGTACATGTCTAGTACAAAAGCTTTTCATTTGCCCTATGCTTTGAAAGTTGGCACTTAAATCTTTTTTTATATAATACTAGTGTTTTATTTCAGTGCGAGAACAACTCAAAGATCTCACCAAACAGTATGATAAGAGTGAAAATGATTTGAAAGCCCTGCAGAGTGTTGGTCAGATTGTTGGTGAAGTTTTGAAACAGTTAACCGAAGAGAAATGTAAGTAAACTGAATCTTATGTTATTAGACAACCATGTTTTAATATAGTGTTTATTGGTATAAGAATATCAAAATATCCCTCATTAGTATTTAAGCATTACTGAAATTTTCAAAAGATTTCTTGCCTTTTGTTTTATGGTATTGCACATAAAACTTATTGTTTATTAGTTAACCTGTTTAGGTATACATCTTTAGAACATTGTACTTGGCTTTCTGGGATAAGACCAATGGCATTGAAAATATTTCTGTTTCCATACATGTCTTACTACAATTTTTTTATTAGTCTTAAGTCCATAATTTTAAATGTTCTATCAATGGTATCACATATTTATCACAAAGGAATGTAAAGATAATAAATATTTTTGTGAAATAATCACAACTTGTATATACATCTTTTAAACACTTTTTCATTAGTTTTTGTAGGAAGTTTTATACTAATATTGTTTTTTAATACAGTCATAGTAAAAGCAACAAATGGCCCACGCTATGTAGTGGGCTGCCGTCGTCAGCTGGACAAAAACAAGCTGAAGGGTGGCACTAGGGTTGCTCTGGATATGACAACACTCACCATTATGCGTCATTTGCCTAGAGAGGTAGGTAATCTATAATATGTACAACATAACTACGGTTGCCACCCTTACATTATTATAAAGTATTGTAAGTTATTTATGGCAACTGTTCTCTATACTTTACGAGAACAGTAAAGTATGCAAAGCACTTTATTTTGCATGATTTAATTTTTCTACAATTTATTTCTTACATAATACAAAAATGTTGCTTGTAAGAAGTTTTAGATAAAAAAGGACAAGAAATTTTCTGATAATTATTTGTTAAATGTAAAGAGAAATGTATTTTCAGCAAAATTATTAAGTGAAGTAAATCATTCTTTATTTTTACGCCATATACTTTTCTATCAATCTTATATATAACCGATGTACTTTATTTGTGCAAAATGGTGGAAACCCTAAACATAACATATAATTTTTATAGGCAAAGTCAAAACGAACATTATGATTTAACCTGTGTATATGTGACTATATTAATTTGTCTCATCGTAACATCTGAACTATTTACTAATATGCATGACAGAAATATTTTTTGCTCCTAGGCAAACAAATTTATTCTTCCTGTATGTAGACTGAAAAAAGTAAGTAAATATATGTATATGTAGTCATGTTTTAAGTCAAAAACATGCTATTAATATATTGATATACTTACATCTATAGCCATCAAAGTAAAGTTCATTAAAATAAAATGAAATGATCATTTTTAGAAGTTACGGCTATAGTGGCATAAATGTGCTTTTACCGGCGTAGAATTAGAATCCCTAGTGTCATATGTTCATTAATGAAAATGTAAGTAAAACTATTCTCTTAATATTTTAAAAATAACAAAAATAAATAGTGTGAATCTTTACTTGTTCCCACTGTCCTTTAACTTGAATGACAAAGTGCTAAGTTTAGACCTTCATTTAATATACAAGAAGGCATCTTTCAAAATACACAATCAGCAGATAATCAACATCTGTCTTATGATACTTTATTTGTCTAAATATTATGTGTTAATACTTGCTTATTGACCATCAAGAATACTACCACCGGTTCAAAAAGATAGCCTGAGAAGAATCAGCATAAGAAACTCAGGGGTACTAAAATACTTAAAAAAAAACATCTAATACAATATACAAACTATTCAAACTATTCATTGTTAATATGTGTTATTCCAGGTTGATCCCTTAGTTTACAACATGAGTCATGAGGATCCTGGTGATGTAACTTACTCAGCTATTGGTGGTCTCCAAGAACAGATCAGGCAGTTGAGAGAAGTAAGTGTTATTAGTTTAAAACATTTTCCTTATTTAGTGTTCCATAGTCCACTAGGATTCCTTATAGTTTTGTCATGGCTGTCCATCAGTTTGTCTGCCTGGATCAAACACTTCATTCTTAAGATATCTTAATACAAAGTTAAAATTATTGTTTCTTCTCAACTTTTGAAATATTATTATAATAATCCTGAAAAAAATGTGTTATATACCTCCAAGTGAGTACTTTCAGCTAAAACTATAGCGGACTTAGTATCATATATAGTTATGTTTATACAACTCAACAAACTTATGTACTTACAATTGTCCTAACAAAATGTATGGAGTCAACCACAAAATTAAATTTATTGGTATTTATTTTGTCAAGCGGTCAGATGGACTATTGGATGGCTATCGAACCCTTGAACAAACTATTGGCCACTTTTTTTACTTATAGAAAACACACTAACAAAATAGTCACTCTTAAAACAAACCTTAAAGGTCTGGTTTTCATTGAACTATTGAATGCTCTGGAACTACTGGTCCGAGCTGTAATATTATTTGTGTTGAATAGCCCATTTATAGAGCAAGGCTTTAGGTTATATAACCACATGCTATGGCCAGTAGGAGCAAGCATCAATAACAACATTTTGCAAAAGCGAGGAAAATTACTGGAGTGAAACCGCAGGGAGCAGCTAGTTCATTTATATAATGTTCATAGCAAATAACTATAGTAATGACACAAAAGGCAGACTTGATGCCTTTAAATATTCTTTTGCACAACCTTTCTTATTCTTACCAAAAGTTTTTTTACATTGTGCTTTGTTTTTTCTAAGTTGCATAATAAATCATAAAACAACTAAACTAAACACTGTGCACACCTGTAGACAGTTCCAATACAATAACAGGTATACAAAGGATTCTTTATTATTGCTTTATATTATTATCCAAAGAAACAGACTTATTTTCACAATACCTTATAACATTTTCTGTCTCTATTCAATATTTTAATGAATAGAAGGGAATTATGTTTATTTACTTCCCCTCTTGCTTATACCTAGTTATTATCTCTAATTATTTTTCCAGGTCATCGAACTGCCGTTAATGAATCCGGAATTGTTTGTGCGTGTCGGTATCACTCCACCCAAGGGGTGTCTATTGTATGGACCACCCGGAACGGGAAAAACTTTGTTGGCTAGAGCTGTTGCTTCGCAGCTGGATGCTAACTTTTTGAAGGTATGTTGTCTATATTCTACGGCATTGTGGTTAATCAGTGTCTTATAAAGTAAATCTTTAGCAGGAATTGATCTTGGAACATCTGTGTTAAGGACTATTTCCATAGAAAATTGCAAGGTGATTTTTCAATTATTATGATAAAAAAAAATTAATTGTTTGATTTATCAAAAATTATGGGACCCTTTTAAAAATAATCTTTTAAAAATTAAATTAAGAAAAATCGGTGAACACACATAATTTTTCTTTGTAGTCTGTTAAGAAGAAGCAAAGTTCTATATGGATATGGTACATATTGTTTATAGCTTGTGAGAAGCATTATTCGTATTTTTGTTTACGGTAAGAAAGTCAAACGAGCAGGCGGTTCACCTGATGGTAAGCGATCCCGTCGCCCATAGACAAACGCAACATTCGGAGAGTTGCGAGTGCGTTGTCAACCTGGGAGATCCGGTATGATAGGTTTATTGGATAGGATGGAGTCGGGATTAGGGATTTGGAGAGGATAGGAATAGGAAAAGAAAAAGGTACACATGGCCATCCAGCATCCCCAAAAGTCATGCAAACTTTATTTTACGCCAACTCTATAAAGGGGTATTTCCCTTATACCGATATACATTAAATAATATTACCTTTTTAAAAATCGAATCCATGAGGCATAATGTTGTAAGATATGAAAATAATTACAATATAGTTTTGATGAGAATTTTTGGTACCACTTTTGGGCATGACCTTTCAAATTTTGAACGCTTCAAATGTTTGTTTTTACCAAAAATGTAAACATTATTTATAACCTTATAAAGTTAGGAAAGTAGATAAGTTCGTATGGTTATTTTCCCAAAATGGCGAAGGCTATACGTGTTAGCTCACAATAATTCTACAACTTTGATCTTGTCATTCCCCAAAGTAAATACAAACAATGGGTATTTCGGATTATTACAACTAACTGTCTTTGACTCCTGCTTTTTTCAGAATTCTCTGACTTACGATTTAACGTTTCAAATGGTTGGTTTACTACACCAAACGGATACGTAAAACCCAAGCCAAGTTATCTACTGACGTATTCTTTATTATTACCAACTAAATTTATTTATTTATTTAACGCCAACAAAATGTGCACTTTAAACAGGTATAATCATAAAGTAACATAATTTTTCGTTCGTGTCATTGCAATTACAGGCGCTGACGTCCTGCGATTAGAGAGTAAGCTATTAACAATTCTACTCTACAAATTATATCACGCAGGTTTGACATAAATAAAAGTTATAAGCCAAAGTGAAACAAATAAAAAGCAAAAATGAACAATGAGGACTATATGACAATAGTGAAATTATTAACTAAATTAAAAAATACCAATTGCAAATAAAAACTTTGCGTGTAAATTTAATCCTATAAAGTCTCGAGACCAATGAGAACTAAACACTTAAAAAAGCAGATTAATGAAAAAAAATAGACTTATTCGGAAAAATATCTTAGCAGTTTCCTCTTGAGATTGCTTATGCATTCAGAAATCAAATCTTATCCTGATGTTGTACAAGCATTATTATATCCCCTGACCATTCTGCTTAAAGGCGCCTGCTGGCCAAGATTAGATTTACAATTTAAACAAGATTGTTTTTTAGTATTAAAAAAAATATAACAAAGCTTTTCAAAGTAAAACCCAGAGTATACATAAATAACCACAAAGCACTTGTAACCAATGGTGAACCGTAAGCACGGGTGTGAACATAACAGTGACATAAAGGAACATAACGGCAATGATTTCATAATTTGGCACTTCTTACGGGTCTATAATACTATATATATTAGGTGGTAGAGCGTAACATCTTTTCACAGCTTTTGCTGCACTTCTACGGCCGTGCTCGCCCGGAAAGGTACCACCGCCCTTTATAAATCCGGCATAAAAAAAGTATGCATGATTTTTGGGGATGCCGGATGCCATGTCTCCCCTTTTCTTTTCCTTTTCCTTATTCTATCCAATATCGCAGGTTGATAACGCAATCGCAACTCTCCGAATTTTGCGAGTGTTCATGGGCGACGGAATCGCTTACCATCATTTGAACCGTCTGCCCTTACCAATAAAAAAAAAACTAATAAATGTCTACATATCATAAACTCACCTTAATTCGCAAACCAGCTAACTCCACTTTTGTCAAAAACGTAGAGTTTTCAAAGACATGATTTGCAATAATTTAAAAAAATTAATAGTTATTTGAGAACTTGTCTGCTCTCTCTATGCGATGCATTTGGTTCTTATTCGTATTTAGTTTGTAAAATACAACAATTTTTAAAATTACTCAAATGTAGTTAGCTGGTTTGCGAATTCGTTATTATCGATATGTTTGCTCTAATACTTCGCCTAGCTGCTTACTCTTGACATAACGTACTACAAACGATATCAGCGCTCTATATTAAATGTATATTCTAAGAAAAAAACTAATATGAATACATCAAATATTAAGCGACGCCTGCAATTTAGTACTTTATGAAAGTTTGTAAAATTGCATAATTTTTATCAAAGGCGCTCTGAAATATATCTATATATCCATCTTTATAGATATATCTAACAAAAATCGTACTATACAAGACAAGAATACCGAAAAGTTTACTAATAGTCACTTTCCATAGATTGTTTTATTTTTTATGTATTGTCTATTTCAGTCAAAGATAGTTAAAAAGTAAACAAAGAAATCATTTGACACAAAAAACTGGTATAAAAGAGCAGAAATATTCAATACACATGCGATATAATGCAAGTATAAATCATTTTCTGTTGATATTTTACAATTTGCATGCAAGTGACCGTATAAGGTTACCTTTTTATCGTTCCTGTAACAGAAAAATACTATAGTTACAAGCAAGTGATTAAGGACATTTTTAGTCTCAAATCTTTCAGTTTTTCCTTTTTAAACTAATAAAATGATATTTCGTTTTATTAGTTAAGACTAGATCCTCCAAGCGCATAATGCTAGTGCTGCCTATCCTTGTGCGAAAGAAAGAACCGTCCTCAACGCCGCGGTGCGGTCGGGAGTAAATGGTGCCGTAAAATCATTGATTTTGAGAAAAAAACAATCGTAATGTATAATATTGACAATATTATGGCCGACATCGCTGACACCATCACAGACGCTTATTTTAGTTTGATTTTCTATTCGTTAAATTTCGTATAATTTAAATAATATTGGTTTTAAGTTGACGGATAGAAAGAAGTGCGTTTGGCATTTTTCTCCATCGGATAAAGATTATCCAATCGTGTAACGGACTTCCGACTCATCTCAAATATAATTATTACATTTTTATAATGTAGTATTACAAAATGAAACCGTTTACAAAATCACTTTTCTAGGAGAACCCCGTCTTAAGTAATCCCATAGCCAATGGACACAGACAATATCCGAAAAATTGCGAGTGCGTTGCCAGCCAGAAAATTTAAATATAATAAGTGCATTGGGTAGGATGGATGGATGATGATGATCCTTCCGACTGATTTGACCAAGGCGGCCGCTGCAACTCCTAGTTGGTTGGTGTTCAGGCACCCAGTGATGGCTAACAGCCGAAATTCGCAACGAATACTTGCGCACAATAAGGGCACGCGCGTTATTAGGTAGATTGGCTATTATCCATTCTAGTCAGTCAGTCAGTCAGTCGGTTTAGACTTTAACATGGAGTTAGTTATAGTCAGAATTTTTTGCGCCAATGTTTAGAGGGGGTCGTAAATAGATTAAATTCAAAAACTCGACCAAATCCGACCGGTGCGTTAGCCGCCAAATTGGTTTCAAGGTCAAACCTTATTTTAGGCATATCTTCTTTATTTTTCATTTTTTTACAAAAATTATGAGAACCAAAGTTATCGCAAATTTAAAATTTAACATCCTTTCACAGCTTTTCCTGCACTTTACGGCCACGCCCGGGGAAGTAACACCGCCCTTTATAAAGTCAGCATAAACTAAAGTATGCATGACTTTGGGGATGCAGGATGGCCATGTCTACCCTTTTCTTTTCCTACCCCTACCCCTGCAAATAAATAAACCTATTCTACCCAATTTCCCAGGTTGAAAACGCACTTGTGACTCTTCGGATGCGAGTGTCCATGGGCGACGTATCGCTTACCCTCAGGTGAACCGTCCGCTCGTTTGTCTTCCTTTCCTTTCTAAATTAAAAAAAGACAGTTGTAAATATTTGAAAAGACTCAAATAACTTCGTTGCTGATGGTCTCCCGACCCCGTTATTTTTCGTGACTAAAATTCTTCTACGATGACATTATTAGTCTAATCAGTTGCCTAGCTCGTTTTGCGCTCGCAGCAGCTTTTCTCGCGTTTCTTTAGCTATTGCAAATATTATATACGAACTTTTTTCCCTGAAATTTGCGTCTGTAATATGGTAACCCTACACGAGATAAACACAAAGCTTAAGGCATATCAAACCGAGTTAAAGAATTTGTCTCACAGCGAATTCGCACCGGTAAGAAACAATGGCGGCTTAGTTAAAATATTTAAAAATCTACTTGGTATAGCAGTGCACTATTGTTAGTATCGTTTGATTTGATAATCTGTTGGTAACGATACGAGAATGTTCTAGGTGGTAGAGCATAACACCCTTTCACAGCTTTTGCTGCACTTTTACGGCCACGCTCGTCCGGGGAAGTACCA
>JAOCPS010121211.1:0-15200 GCA_025505425.1 Graphium colonna | reverse complement strand
CTTACTTGCATGCTGTGTTTACCTTCAAACTAGTTGTACATTACTAAGAGCCAATTGTTGACATTGTTTTATGAACTATATGTATAACTACTGGTGAACGTTCTGGTTACGTTTCGCCCCGACATCGGAGTATCCTCAAGATGTTGCCTTTACGAACAGCGTCCGTCAGCGGAATAAGCCTTATTTTGTTTGATTTCAAGACGAATATAGACGGACGCCCACACACCTAGTAGATAGAGAATTTTTCGCTTAAGATAAAGTATTGAAAAATTATGCCCTAATTCAAGTCTTGATTTTGTTTTTTTTGTTTTACAAGATATTTCTTTCTTTAAAAGTGGTGTGGACGCGTTTATATAATCGTGATCGGGAATTGTCAAAGAGTGAACGGGGAATAAGTGTATGTGCCTATCATGTAATCCGTTTAAGATAACATATCAGCCTTTTATTTTTCCATTACTTGTTAAAGTCATTTGCATAGTGAAAGTTATGATAAAATTGTATGACATTGAGGGTAAATCGCATAAAAAGGAGTCAAAACTTCGATAATGACATGTCTTAATTCCATCAAAACTAGTATTACATATTACCACTGTCATATTTTTACTGGAGGGCTATATTTTATTAACTATGCGTGCTCGCCAATACTTTTAAGTGCGTTTCGTCTAGAGGCCTACAGTGAAAAGCTTAAGCTATTTTATTTTTATCCCGTGGTAAACAAGTTGCAGGTGGCATATTACGGTGTAGTGCCGATTTAAGGAAAGGTTGGAGAAATTCTACATGTTAGTCGTGGATAAAGAATTACATTAAATGGAATACAAAAATTTAAGACAAGTGAATTTATCCGTCCAAATTTGGTCAACAAGTTTGCTTACTTATACTGTAGAAAATCCACTACACCAACATATTCAAGTTAGTGAATACTCTATAAAAACATTTCCTATTGATTTAAAGTACACAGGATATTCTTTATTACATTATAGCATTATACAGGCACATTAGGCACGTAAGGTGAAATTAGTGGTGCGTGGGCTCTTGGATGTACAAATTTAGACATCAACCGTGAATATTAAGTTATTTCCTTACAATATTCGGGTCATTTTTAGCTGTTCATATATCAACGGTATTACTCTATAAACAAGTCTCTGTAGCATAATGATGTAATGTGTTGTCAGTATGTCTTGCTAGTGATGAATCACGGAAATAAATGTGTTCACTCATAATGGGCCTTGTAAAGAAGCTCTTTGCCACTCTGGAAGTGCTGGTACAGACAATGCTCGGAATTTTTACGCATCATAAAATCGGACATAATGAAATTCGCGAAAGAAACAATAGATCCGACGTCATCAGATGAACTACAGTATTGAAGTGGCCACGGGCTACCTTGGTCGAAGCATTGATATATGCTAAGGCAGTTATTTATCGATTGATGTTCTGAGAGTTTTTCTGCATTTTTTATTATGGTATCAAGTGAATTTTTTAATGTTTTCCGTTTACAGTACACCTACTAGATGTGCGCGAGTGGCGAAGCGTGTAAGAGTAGGTTGAGCGTTTCCGTTGCTGGATGAAGCAGGCCGTTGCGGTCCAATGGTCGTTGCCGAGACGGAGGTTCTTAGGTGCTCAGCGTTTATTCTCTGAATCGTCGTCGTGTTCTCTTAATACACATCAAGCTCCTTTTGCTTTATAGTTATTATTCTGCTGATGACTGTTGACTATTAATATGACAAACGTTATAAGTGTTAAACATTTCAATGGCAAACATTTTTATTTTTGACATTCGATTCAGAGATTATTCCGTCAGGCTCGAGCCTGATGGAATAATTTCTGAGAGCCATAATCTCTAAATACTCATCGTTTTTATTTAATTCATCAGAATCAGGCATATTTAGTAATCAAGTGATTTGCTTTCGTTATGAAGAGATCGGGTACATAACGCCAAGTTGTCAGCGCGGCTACTCGGGTGGGACCGGTGTGTCTTCTGCGGGTTGCAACAGCAGCGTGGTAGCAGAGCAACGCGTTGATAACTACGAAGTGGCTGGTATAAAGCCAATTCCAAAAGTCCGGTCAGTCGTATTATTTTTATTTTGACTCTGGTACCGAATGCTCTCTTTTTATCTTTAACTTTAAAAATTTGTTATGCAAATGTAGATTTTACAGAACAAATTATTTGCGACATATTAATTGATAGTAAGAGTTTACACATTCTATTCCACATGTTGCCTGATGATTGTTTGGAATATGTGATGATTAGCCGGAAAATTTTAAAATAATGTATTGCAGTTAACATGTCTAGTTCATCTGTAATTATTTCAAAACAAAAAGTCAGTCACATACGAGTACAGCCTAGGTTGATGTACAAGATATTGATGATGTTGAGCAAACTAAAGTTGTAATTCTCGACTCTATCGGCCGTGGGGTGACACAAGGGTGATCCACTCGATGGATATGCGTAGAGATTTCAAAACATGCGCTAGTTGTGTGTGAGCAATGTGATTGCTGTTCGACTGAAAAATCGTAGCGATGAATGATCTTACTCGAGAGTTTTATGTGATCTGAGTCAATCCTCAAAGCTACTTGGTAAATTTGAGCATTGACTATCGACTTTGGTGTGTGGCTCTGACTATTGTGTAGTGTATTTCGTATCCCCTATTATTAGATTTGATCAAAATGTTATCAAAGTAATTGAAGCATTGGATATTAACCATTGCCCATTTTCAGATATGCTCACTTCTATGGAGCCTGACCCTCTGATAGGCCCTAGCAGGATGCATAAGGAGATGTTCAACTCGTTCTAAACTGTACAGTTAAGAGAATCAATAAGGCAAGTCTTCTCGAATTGAAGATCGGTAAAGTCGGGCGTCCTCATAGTTTAATGACTTACAACGATGAGAAGAATACGGATATCGTGAAAGTTAGAGAAAACGCTGTTTTGTTGATAGAATAATCGGATTTTTATGATAAACAGCGGTTTGATGGCTCTAAGGTAAAACTAAATTGGTTTTCTTTTGGTGACTTTGTATTGCTTCAAACGAGGAACGTAACCGAACAAAGTTAAACTTCAAATACAATGGACCATTTAGAGTCATAGAGTTGGCTCCGAATTGATTCGGTTCCCGGCTTTGTCCTGTTTAGGAGTTTTCGAATCAAGTCAGCTTGATTGAAAAGGGTTTTGTTTTCATACTCTGTGATCTAATATACTGCCAACCACTCGATGTGAAAATGTATTTATTTTAGTGTAGGCACGTGCCCTTATTATAAAAAAACTGTAATGTACAAAAATATATGCAAATTTAAATTAATACGTTTGTTTGTTAACCTACTTTTTATTTTATTTTAACTTGTCCTTCAACATAGGGTAGATTTTAAAACCAAAATCTAGTTTTGTGAGTTCATTTCAGTAAAATTTTCAAACATTCATTAAAAATCTGCAATTGTAATATGTGCTTATCTCATACATATCCAAATTCATAAAAACTATATATATATTTTAAATATAAATTTATTTTAAATTTATTTAAAAAACTAAATATTATTTAGAAAAGAAGTGCTTTAGTTGTTTTTGAGGCGTGAAGCCAACATATCATCTGTCGCTTTAGAGCTTTTTCACTTGAATCCGGTCATGCCACGTTTGCCGTATCGTGCGAAATATTATTTAATTTACGAACGTCGCTCGTCGTCGTAAGTTTCTGCTTAAGCCGGCACGGCAACCGTGCCGTGACCGTGCACCCGTGTTAGGGGCCTTATCTTTTCAATTAGCGTTGGTCCCCCGAATCCGCATCTTTATTCCTGCCCCGCGCCCCCCCCCCCCTTCCCCCTCCCGCGCACCAATTAAAAATGTCCGTAATTTCGCTTTGAGCCGATGAATACTAATCGCTCGGCCGTTGTCGTTTAAAATATTCGCCACCGCTCGTTAGGAAATATCGGCGCTTTTAAAGTAATAAAACGGCTCTTTGTTATTCCGAACACACCGCCACTCGTTAATGCCCTACGCTTCGATACGGAACGATATGCTAATTAATTAATTTCTATCACAGTATGTGGGTATTTTGGAAAAACTAATAACTACCGTTGACGTTTTGTGGACTAATGACAATTTAATTCACTAATTTATTTTATTTCCATCTTATACCGTCTGCCCCGTGTCCTACAACGCTGTAAAGGGTTCAAAACTTTAGTTATTTAAAAACAAATCAAAGCTACCGTAGTAATTACATTACTGTTCATAAACAGAAAAGTAATAAAGTCATTTTAACATGCAGCATACGGAGCATATATCAGCAATGTGATGACAACAAAGCACTAAACACAGTACATATAACCATTCAAGTCCTAAAACAGGAATAAATCATGATGTTGGTTGATTTGTTGCCAAGTTCAAAACGTAGACATAACACAGTATCAAATTCTGATTATTTAAACAACCGTCGATCCTTTGGCCTAGCCACAGCTTAGATTCCGCTACTAATAACTAAACGTGGTGTTGTTACGTGAAACACGAAACAACATCTGCGTGACGAGCCTTTCATTTGCCCTGATACAATTACAACAAGAAATATAATCTCTTTTTAACTCAAAACAAAAGGTAGAGCGTTTGCACTTGGAGCAACAATGAATGTATCACGTATACCCGCCCGTTATAAGCTAAAATCGTTCTCGATAACCAAAGGCAGACTAAGTTTAAATTTAAAGTCCCGTCTACCTACCCTCTTTTTACTTCCGTTTCCAATCCTATAAAAATTACCGAACTACTTCTTACCGTAGCTGAAATTATTAATATGGGTACTTGTAGCCGACGGTAAACACCTGATAAACTGATAAACATCTGATAAAAAAAGTATTATACTCAAAAATCAAGTATTATTTAAGAAACCGACTTCTATTGCCATAAAGATCATTACCTTCATCAACCTTCTTAACCAATTTTAGACAGTCATTTTAATTTAAAAGAGAAACGTTTAGTCTGATTTTCATGACAATTTTATGTGACTCTCGAAATTACATACTAAGTGTATCTCTTCAATTAAAGAAAAGAATTTCGAAAGCCGTTCATCAATCCGTAAACAAACAAAAAATACTTACAACTAAACATATAACTTCCTCCGTTTTTGAGTTGGTGAGGTAGTTATTGACCTTAATTATTGGTATTATGAATTGAATACTGGTCGATTTGAAGAAACAGCCCGTGGAAGCAATTCGGCAGAGAGTCCAGTCAGCACTTAACGGCCGCGTGAGGTTGACAGTGCCCCTCAGCGAGAGGCGTCGCAGTGGGCGATTGCGAATGTGGGCACGTTTCTAATCAAGGCGAGGAGGGCCTCGGCCGACTCCTTTGACTCTAGATTGTGTCACTCCATGAATATACATGCCTCCTTATACTTTCGCCATGTGCCACTCATATCATACATACAAATAAGGGACTCATTGATCCCACTCGAATTGGATTTTGAATGAAGATCAAATGGCAAACGCAACGCCACACAACTTCTGATTAATTGCTTATTTTGTCAACGCTAATAATATTTTTTTTGTTTCAGGTAAGCCTCAATCCTTGCAAAAATACACGATAAGCAATAGACTAAAGGTATATTAGAAATAGTTATTTAGATTATATCAATATGATTGTTATATTATTATTGTTATATTGTATGATTATATTGTTATTACGTATACAGGAAGAATGAGGATATAAATCCAACTATTTATATATTAACAAAAAAACGATCAACACGACCTTACATAAGTCTACGCCGAAAAGATCTATATAAAGTGTGGAAATAATTACGTACATACCAGTATACACCAAGATTTCCCGCGACAATTGACAAGGGGCGCAAAATCCAATTAAGCGAAGTTCTCAAACAAAAAAGGCGCGGATTTCGTTCGGAGGGAGTTTTCGTCCCGCTCGAGACAAATGTCGCTTTATCTGCCGTAATGAGGGAATCGTTGTCCAAGAGGAATTTAATAAAGAGCCTCCAGCTCCCTTCCCGGGCCAATACTAAACATTCCCTCGCATATAATAAGCGAGGTCTTTTGTTAAAGAATTTAAAGTCGCGAGTAATGCCATTGTAAAATGTACCAATATCGACCAAAAAACTCACAACAAACAATAGTTACTTGAACTTATTTTCCGTCATTTGAGATGGTAATAGGAAAGCTGAGATAAAAATATCTGTGACCTACCTTCTTACTTGTACATTCATACGAGTCGAGCTATCTCTAAATAAAAAAGCGGAACGGAGTGTCCTCTCTGTGAAGACGTGCCAGACGCGGTGGCGGCGCTCAGCGCTGGTCTAAGTCAGAAGCGGTTGGCTTTACGTGATATTATTATTTATTGCAAAAACAATGTTACATCATAATAAATTTACTTACAAGTAAATAACAAAATTATATTATCATTGAAGTGAATTAAAATGTCATATTAATAAAAAAAATAACGGTTAAAGAGTAAGTAAAAAAAGTTGGATTTATGACCAAACTTTAATGGAGCCTTGTGAAGCATAAAGCGTTAATAACAAAGAGTAGAAACAAAATGAGTTTTACAGAAAATTACTCAACCAACTCGAATAACCTTTAATTTTAAGTGTAGCAATTTTTTTTTCCCAATTTGTGATATTTTTTTCTAAGGTTTTGATTACACTTAATAAAAACATAGTGACGCTATACACTGTCTGGCAATAAAAATATTGGATTATTAACTGGTACAGTATTGATAACATTTATACATTTCTTCGTTCATGTTCATAAACGCCTTAAAGATTAATAACCACAAAAAAAAGTAATGCCTTTTGGTTTTTTCCCCATATCTCTGTGTGATAAACTATAATATCAGTAATAATGTAAATTGTCTTTTTTATCATCCACTAACCAATTTCAAATAAAAAATAGATTGTAATTTTTTTTTTTTTATAAAATACATTCGTTATTTAAAAGAAAATTAATTTAAAATAATATAATACCAAAGCAAAAAAAGAAAAATTTATCACGTGAGTGATAAAAGTCGGTCACATGGGAATTGCTTTAGCTAAACCTTTTTGAAACTCTACCACTGCTCACCGGGAAATAGTTACGGGTACGCTATCATGCACATCCTCTTCAGTACTGGCAACATATAGAAGTGACGTATTAAAGCTTTATTTAAAAGCGAACCATACCACGTGTCTTGACGAATCGCAGCTTATAAGGAAAATGCACCGCGAACTCCTTACCTCTATTGCTCTCCCTTAATTAGTCAAAGAGTACATTATCACAAACGCAAACATGGAGCATGTAAATAGACTAAGCTAGGCTAGAAATATTTATTAGTATTTTTCATTAATTTTAAACAAAATAAATTTATTTTAACATCAATTATATTGTACGGAAAATGAAATCAATTACGTTTATACAGGTAATATAAAAATAATCAATCTATTCCCGCTGGCCACTATCACTTGCGCCGCATCGGTTGCGGTAGAAGCGTCTCCCGAATGGGAACGTTGCGTTCGACTGCATAAAGGAGTCCTACCTTTGCCAAGATAACCGTGACGACCACAATGCTCTATTGCCGTCCTACATATCCTCGGGCTTATTATCTCGCATTCTAAGCATTTAAATAATCCCTACCAGGCTCAGACATAGAAAATATTCCAAGATTTATACAATTCCTTTGAATGGAAATACTAATTCTTGGAATATAATTAAATAAAACGATTAAAAAAAACTGTTGGAAAAACGAGATAAAAATGTTATTTTTTAAGTACATATATATCTTTCACTTATGTAAGTTATTTAGAAAATGGTTCTGAGATAAAATAACTTTATTTATTGTTGCAAGGATATTTTACGTACATAAGTTTTATATAATCGAACACCTACAGCCACAATAAATATCCATTAATCATAAAAGTACTTAATCCGGTAACCGCCACCTTTATCACGATTGATCACTTTATGACTTTTAACTCAGTATTCACAGGATATATTGAGAGAAAGATTTTCTTAAAAAAACTTATTGACTCTAGCTTATAAATACTTTTACAATAAGTGTGCCAGATAACAATATTTGTGTTTTATTAAGGCTATTCTTAATATCTAAAAGCACCCACACAAATGCAACTTTTTCGGCATTATGAAGTACCTATATGAGATTTTGAGTGGTATTTGGGTATCAAATAAATAAATATCCATCAAAAGATAAAAGCGGCAACCTTTCTTTCGTATAATTAGGTTTTAAGCACAAGTCTACACGTATCTGATATTGTTTTAGTTTGTATAAAAGATTTGTATATTATATCTTGGTTGACTGGGAGAGAATGCTCAATGGCATTAAATCCGCTCTTTGTGATCCCTTGTATTTTAGATTTCAAATAAAGCATAAATAAATAAATATTATATTTACCGCGTTAGATGTTTACAATCTTTTAGTTATTTATAATTTCATAACTATAAAACGAAATTACAACATAACAAAGATTTGTGCAAACGACTCTGTTTATTTAAGCATATTCAATATCCTCAATATGTTTGCAATGCATCACATTTGTTAAAACAAAAATCACAATTTCTTTCTTGTCTCTAATCTATTGGATAAATCAGGTAGTTTATTAACGAGGCTTGCCTCATAAAGCCTTCGTTAATTTGAAAAAATTTAATGTAATCACGCTTGGATGCATGTTTATCAAACTCAACCTTAAGACATGGAATTCCTTACTATAATGTCTACCATGTGTAATACAAACAAACATAAGTATACAGCGCAGCCATAAGTGCATATTAAACAAACTGAACAATTGATTTAAAGAATCATGTTGTATGTTTGAATGTCCCTAACGAATGCCTCTTGGTAGCAAATCATGAATAACTTCCACTCGCCGGTAGCAATTTCCCTGCTCGTGTCGTTTGCATCCATTTCCTCACGCGAGGAGCACCTGTTGAGACGCCGCGAGTGCATTTTATTCCGAATCCAATTGAATATCTCACTGCTTAACATAGACGATCCTTTTCTACTTTTGCAATGTAAAGACAAAATTATAACTCTACAGATGTCCTTACATACTATCTGATCTGATTTTATTTATATACGCGTTTGATTTCAAGAACAGTATTCGCTATATCCTATTAGTTTCTTATAATAGAGAACTGATTAAGTAAGGTCTCAGATCCGAGATGAGAGATACGTGTCAATACTACCTTCATCTTTTATGAAGGGAGAAGAAAACTGGAAGCGATTCTTCTCTAAATTAAAAAAATACACCACAATACTTAGTTAAATGAAAACCACATAGTAATGACAACAATGTTAGACTTTCACTGTAAGGGTTTAGAAGTCAATTTTAAAAAAATACTGTGAATAAAAATATATATAAAAAACTTTAAAATATACTTGTTTGAGTTAGACATAAAAGTAGCAAATAACATAAGGCCATCTATCAAGCGGAGCGATCACGTAGCTTATACGGCATAAGTTATTAATACCGTCTCGTTCTCCAAGAAAGCAACCGCTTTATGCTTACTATGAATCTACATCAAAAGCGTGACTGTCTCGCCTCGTACTTCCATTCGGTCAGATGCATTCCGCGCCAATATTAATTACCGCTTTGGCATAAAACGCGCCATAAGACGGCTCCCGGAATAGTCGCTTTAACGAGTGTGCGTGGATTTCCGACGTTTTTAAATTAATCTTTTTGCAGTTGCCCTCACACGGCTTAGTACATACAAATGCCCGCTTCTAATTAGCACCAGCAATGCTTGGCAAGATGGCAGGCCCACTGAAAATTTTAACATGGAAGTGGTCTCCACTGTACATCTGTAAACATTTTGATAGCATGTATATTACGGTAATTATGAATAAAAAGGCTCTTTACTTAAGGTGAAAAATAGATAAAAATACAGTGATAAATACAATTATTAAAATTAAGCAAAAATACAGCATTTGGAAATAACATTAGTTAATGATATTGTTTTGTATTGCCTCCATAGGACATACGAAAATTTAAATAGGGTTCCAGTAAAATAAAGTTAAAGCTTCAGTAACATAAGTATAAGAGAAAGTTGCATAGCCCAAACAATTTAAGATCTAACAAGAATCTAAGAATTAGTTACTTAGATTAGAAGTTTTTATTGTGGATATGGATAATTTTTTACTGCTATTATATCTTAAAAGATGAATAATGTGGCCGATCCATAGCTTTGTCAGTCTAAAAGATTTTACAATGGGTGGTTGTACAAGTATCAAAATAGAAAAGAGATTTATACTGCAAACAAATTGCAATGTCATCTAAAACTACCACATCACATGAATACTGCACTTGTTATGGTTGTAGGACATTAATTGTGGTGGCGTGCGTTGATCTAATATTGATGATTCGTACGTGAGAAACCGCTCGCTGCCCCCCAGGCACAGAGTAAATAATACGTACAGAGGGACAACTCTCTAACAACGGGCAAAATTGATACGTATTCTGCTAGAGTTGTCACAAAATTATTAGACAAATTAAACGAAACATCTGTTAATAATTTGTATTATTCCATATGATAGAATATCTTACAAAGAATATCTTTAATAATTTATTGTTTCTTTTTAATGTTTGCTAAATTCTGAAGCATCATATATATAGTTTTTTCACATAATCTATCGGAGGAACAGATGGCATAAAAAATTTGCAATCCTTAATACGTTTAATTATTTCGTTGCCGATGTTGACAATATTTCATTCAAGATCTAAATATACGCGAAACTTTTTCTCGAGCAATTCAACAAATGCGATAAAATTATCGTGAGTTATTAATAATCCAACTTTACGTTACTACAATTAAAATCTTTGTAATGGCTGAATAGAGATTCTTTGCCCAAATTTATACCTTGTTTAGATATCTAAAAATGATAATACTAGTTCTCCAGGATACTACAATACCATTATCTACCACACCAATTTACCAATTTTTTACAAATAAATGTATTATTAAATAATTAATTCAATTAATTGACACACAATAATGAAATATTTACTTACCTTTTGTGATAGTTAAAATATGATATTTTTTATTTTTTCTCGTGGTATTCATATACACATAACAATAAACAACCCTTTTTAATTATAAAATACAACGTTTTATATTAAATTATTCAAACTTGCAACTAGCGAAACAAACAAACCTTGATTTTGTCAACAAACTCCGCCCCCTTAAACCTGTTCTTTCTAGTGTCACCGCGTACGTGACAAGCGGCCTGTGGACACGCACACATACATACCTCTTGCGCTTGTAGTAGTACAACCAATTCGCGCGGTTGTTCCAAATAAGCTCTCTCTACGTTATCTACTCATGTGCTCGTATGCTAATGCAGTGCGAGGACTAAAAATTGCTCGCTCGGATGCAATGCGATGTCGTTCCGAGTTAACCTAATACATTGCACGTGTTAAAATAATTGCTGCCATTTAACCCATTGATTCTTGTATTTATACATACATAGTGGAAATGTTGCACATTTTTGAATTACTTATACTCATAACATGGAAATTGGAAATTGTACAAAAAAGGAATTCGAACATCTTTCTTCGATATAGAAGTGTCGTTTGTTGATCGTCTAAAATATTACCACCATTTCGCGAGGTAATTCTTTTTACCTGAACATTTCATTCATTACGAAATCCGTTTGCATTATAAATATAATGTGTATATGATATATATTTCATCAGTAACCATTACCTAGAACCAGTAGCTCGTCGTTTACCATTTTAATACCTAATGACTAATAGTGCAATTAACGAAATTGCTTACAATTTGTTCCATACAACCTGTAATGTGTCGTCCACATTAGTTTCTTTAGTAGTAAATTGCCCTCCCTCAAAGAGTCCTTTAATAATTTAACGAACGTAGAGATGTTTTTGTCTAAATATATTATACGTGTAAAAGAAGAAAAAAGACATAAGTCCAGCACTTACGCTCAAAAGCCTACATCACGGAAGTATGGGTTACCAGAAAAAAACTTGTAAATTACTATTTGTTCAAAAATTTTGTATCTTTTTATTTTAAACCGACTTCAATAAAGGAGGAAGATCCTCAATTCGAATGTTTATATTTTGTTTATGCATGTTCGCGCAAATCTTCGTCATTCTTTAACCGATTTTAAAAATATTTTTTATGTTATAAGGTATTTTTTCAAAGAGTATTTTTTCATAAAACTTTCTGAAAAATAGGTTCAGTAGTTTTTCTTTTAAATCAAAATAACAAATTTGATTTTATGTATGTTTGCGCGCATCTCCTTTGTTTATGAACCAATTTCAAAAATTCTTTTTAAAAAAATTGGTTTATTATTTTTTTAATACATATAACAAAATTTAGAAACATTCGTACATATCTACGAAACTAATGAATTTTGATTATATTTTTTTTCTGATAGAGTGCACTTCTACAATGGTCCTATATTTTTTTTATAAAATCGGATTAGTAGTTGGTTTTTAAAATCAAAATAACGATGAAGATATGTTTCGAAAGTTCAATTTTATGACGTTTTAAATCGGTTTTTGTATGTGTATGTCAAAATAAAAAGGATGAGAAAGCGTTATGGTATGGAAGTATGCTAATTTAGTAATAAAATTATTTTTCTCCGGTTAAGTCAGTCTCTAGCAAACTTTTCAAGGAATCTCTCGTAAAATACTTGCGTTGCAATAAGAAAATGCTAATTGATATTGCGTTCTGGGAACAGTACTGTAGCGTACAGGTTCGGCGACTTGGTAACTGCCATTCGTAATTATCGATCGACGGTGGAAAAAGCGGAGCGTCATTACATCTGACTGGGTTGCATACATGGGTGCGCAAAAAGCCCGGGAGTGTATGCGTCTGTGTCACTACACAGACGCATACTCTCCCTTTTTGCGCGTGTGGTTTATTGGTTGGTGAGGAGATATTATCCGATCATCGATATATTCTTTTTAATCTCCTTAAAACCTCAGTAATATTGACCGGCCCAAACTGGATTCCGAGGGGAGATTACCCAAGGTGCGGCCTTGTAAACATGGACCCTGAGCGCCTGAAGGAGACAGCAATTGTGCAACCGTGGCTCTCTGCGCTCTCAAATATAAATAGAGGAAGAGGCCGATCGGTTCCGGGACGCAATGACTCAGATCTGCAACGCATTGCTGTATCGGTGCAAGAATCGCCCTCCAAAGCGGCAGGTATACTGGTGGTCTCCTGAATTTACAGTAATGCGCCGAAAATATGTAAGAACACGATGCCAGTATACTCGATGCCGCAGAAGGCGGCGCAGAGATGATAACTTGGAAGCGCAATTGAACGCCTCCTTCTGAAGTGCTAAAATGGCGTTGCAGTCAGGCATAAACCGTGTGGTTGCAGATGCAAGATATATTTCATGGCTTTTCTGGACAGAGATTCGTGGAGACAACCATTTAGAATGGTGATGAACAAACTTCGCAGCTGCCCGCGGTGCCGACTTTCACCGGGCTGCTGTGCTTGTCACAGCGAGAGTGGCAAATGTTGTAGAGCGCATACGGTGACTGGGGCTAGAGGTGGCGCTTAGTAAATCCGAGACCTTATGCTTTTGTGGGCTCGTGTAAGTGCCACCTGCGGATGCCCACAACCGTCTGTGGCATCTGCGTCAATATTAAGCCGACAATGTAATATCTCGGTCTTAGGTTGCCGGTGGAAATTTAGTCCTCACTCGGTGTCCTCAGTCGCTGCTTATATGCCGGAATCGTTAGATCTATGGCCCCATATAGTGCCCCAGTCTGGGCCGAGACCCTGAATGGCCAGACTACTGAACTTTTGCACAAACTGCAAAGGGTATTGACCATTCGAATTATCCGGATAGCTTATGACAATCTCCGGTGAGGCACCGAGCGTGCTGCCGGGCTACTTTCCCTGGGACCTAGAGGCTACGATCGTCGCATCCCTTTATTCCTGGCATGAGGACGCGATGGCCCGGGGTCACCCACCGGCATTAGAAAAGCAGAGGGTATGCAGAAGCCAACTGCGCTCCCTCGCAATAGAAGAATGGGAACGGAGGCTGGAGCACTCAAATGACGGCCTAAGGACCGTGGAAACCGTACATCTAGTCCTCAGAGAGTGGCTGGATAGTAGGCATTGCACCCTTTCCTATTGAGCCCACATCGAAGTGCCAGCACTGTGACGTATGTGCCGAAGAAATGGCCGGCCACGTACTAGATGTGTACCTAGTTTGGTCGTAGCAGCGCCGAGAGCTTCCGGCTGTGGTCCGCGCTAAGACGGACAGTGAGCGATCGTGGGGTGCCGGCCTTTTGTTCTGCGAAGACGTAATCTCCTGGTAGAAGACCGCGAAAAGGGAAAGGGAGGCAACGGCCACCTTGAAATCTGCAGGCAAAGACCAGGGCGCAGGAGGCTGGCCTACGCACGCAACTTTCCTCCTAATAGCAGGCTCAGAGCGGTAGATGTGGGATAACTGCCGTCTCGTGGAAGGATGGTAAGGAATGCTGTGCTATAGCACGAGACCAAGAGGGAGCCTGACAAGCAACGGTCATGCCGGGGTCGCAGAAGATTGCGCCTTCGTGTTCCCGTGTCCCCGGCTGCTGCGACAAAGAAGGCGCAACGTAGGTTTTTTTTAGTAGGTACCCCAGTTCCTCTCACCGGTACTCCCACTACTGATTTACCTACAAAGCGGTAGGGGATCCGTAACGGATTTTTCCCTCGTGCAATGGCAAAAATGGCAAAAAATTAGAAAATTGTTCTAACAGCTAACCAACAATGACGATGTTTGGTAAATATTAAAATAAATTACATGGATTAAAAAGTCTATTGTACAAATTGCTAAGTCAGTAAGTATAAAAAATAGAAGTATTTGTCCTTTTTTATTTGGTTTCCCTGTATGAGATTGCCGAGGCGATCATTTAAGCATTGGTAATGTAACTTTTCTTCTTATTTATGGAAGGGAAGACAAACGAACAGACAGTTCACCTGATGGCAAGTGATCCCGTCGCCCATGGACACAGCAACATCCGGAGAGTTGCGAATGCGTTTTCAACCTGGGAAATTGGATTAAATAGGTTTATTGGATAGGATGGGTCTGGATTAAGGATTCGGAGAGGATAGGAGTATGAAAAGAAAGGGGTAGACATGTAAAGTCGGCATAAAATAAAGTATGCATGACTTTTGGGGATACCGGATGGCCATGTCTACCCTTTTCTTTTCCCACTCCTATCCTATCCAAATCCTTAATCCCGACCCATCCTATCCAA
>JAOCPS010121102.1:0-15208 GCA_025505425.1 Graphium colonna | reverse complement strand
AATCTTTCCTCTTACTAGAAGACCCGTGTGCTTTACCGCAATGTTGAAACCTAACCTAACTAAAATAAAAGGCGAGCAAGTTTTAAAAGAAAGAAAATTATGTAAATATACGGAATGTAGGTTTACATTTTTTTAATTTGGTTGAGATCGCATTTGAAAGTATTTTAATGAAATTCCCTAAATAAAGCCATTATATTTAGGGGATTTCATGCAAAAATCTGTCATCAGTGTCATCTCAATAGTTTCCCATCAAAACACAAATTAAGTAAATCGGTTGAATGGAACGGTCGGACCAACTTGTATTTAAGATGTTGATAAATTGCGCCTTTTCTTATAAATTTCCCGGAGTTTGTAAAGAAAAAATCCCTTAGAATTTTATAGTAGAAGTACTAACAAATTTACAAAAAAGCATTTCAAAGATTTCTTCAAAGAACTGACTCCCTAAAGGATTGTAAGTGTTGTTTAATGAGAGTTGCCAACTTAATAAAGACGAACTTTAAAACAACGTTTTGTTCAATTTGTCTTTCAGAATAATAATGAAAGCAGATTTATTGAGAAACAGTAATTGGATTTTATGTTTAAATGTCTCTTTAAATTTACTCGATAAACAAAGATATTGATGTACAAAATAAATAAAACATGACGTCTTTTAAAACTAAATGAGAGCATTTGTTAAAAAAACATTTTCTTCATAATCTCTTTTTAGATAATACGATATATCTCATAGTTATGTTGCTATTTATATTATTAAATGTTTTTTTTAAATAAATGCCTAAGCAATTTTTAAAAAAATAGTCGGTTTTGGGTCGGTTTATCTTCGTTTTGTTTATACTGTACCGAGACAAAGCTACATTAAAGACATGTTTTATTACCAATCTTTTAAAATTAATTAGGGAATGTTGCATTGTAAATACACTTACATGTCGTGCATGCTGTATTAATTTGCAAAGCATACAATTTATGTCATAACGGTCAAAGTTACGCAAGAAAAGAGACGGCTTTTTTGTGGATTGCAATTTTTTGCGTTTATTATATATTATTGTGTAATAAGTAATACTTGTTTGTAGACCACACACTTGATCCAGGACTTATTGGTACACGTATATGTGTTACATATATGTATTACATCCATGTATATTATTTGTTGTTTATTTTAGCACAGTGTATTAAAACGTGAAGTCATGCCCAACCCATCTACGAAATGTAATAATCTAGTTAGTCTACTTGAATGTCCTGCGATCAATAGCTGATTCGATTTATGCGCAGACACAATCAATTGAATTACCTTCATCGTTTCGAAAACTGTATCCACTTAATTTAAAATTGCAAAATTGATCAATTTTCTTATAATATTCTACATATCTTACATATTCTACATTATTCTATAATATTCTACATCGTGGAAACTACGAAACTATATTTTGTATAAGAAATTACCTTATTCAGCAATAAAATGACTATTGCAAGGTGTTTTTAACATAAATGAAAAAGTTCAAACAATCCGAAACTTTAATTATTTTTTGGCTGTCATAGTGATAGAAAAATTAAAGGTTATTTTTTACGGAAAGGAAGACAAATGGTTCACCTGATGGTAAATGATCCGGTTGCCCATAGTCACACACAACATCCGGAGAGTTGCGAGTGCGTCAACCTGGGAAATTTTATAAAATAGATTTATTAGACAGGATGGGGTCGGAGTTAAAGTTTTGGAGGGGAAGGTGTGGGAATAGAAATATACATATGGCCATCCAGCTACTCCATAAGCCATGCATACTTTATTTTATGCCGACTTTGCAACTTGTGGTGGTGCTTCCCCAAGCTAGCGTAGTAATACAGCAAAGGCGGTGAAAATATGTTATGATTATATGACCTTGAAAATTTTGTAAAATAAATAAAAATTAAATAATAGAAAACATATGAAAAGCGACATTAGTAGAATTTGCTTCGTCATATATCACTGTCAAAATGTAGTACATATTTCAAACATGAATAGAAGACACAATTGAAGAAATACTATTATAATACCAATAAATAATGAGAAGAATGCTTTTTTTATAGAGATCGATTTTTTGGAATGGGTGGTATTATTTCTCCGGCGAGCGCATAAAAGTGCATCAAGGTTTTACCATCTTGACTGTGTGTTATTTTTAATACGGACAACGATAAAAATTATTCATAGAATTCATAGTTGTCGCACAATTACAGTATTCGGTTTGCTTTCTACGGGGCATGGGTCGGATATATCTATCTTAATGGTTTAAACATTATACATAAAGTCTGGGTAAGGACCTTCGTACCATTTCTTATGAAATACGGTAAGGATTAATGTAATAACGTAAATTTAAAATACTGTATCCATATAATAAAATAAGTTTACAATTTCCTGTTGATTCGATGATATATAAAAAAATTAAAAAACAACATGTCTTAAATTATTAAATGACTTGTACCAGAAAAACACTTAATTTTCTTTGTATTGGGTGTTAGGGAAAATTATGACAATTTAAATTTGATTATAAAACTAAATTGCATACACACGAAGTACAAGACAGTACCTAATTATCAATTACGAGTACCGACGCAGGAGGACTCAAAAAAACCGATTTAGTTAAAATTAATTTATTAATTGCAAATTACAATTATAAACTGAACTGAAATAAAACTAGTGACCTTCTTCGAAGTGTGAAGGGAAGTGAGGTGTTGCGTTTGCGTTGAGCCTCGGGCTGAGTATCAGCGTTTTACATAAGTTTGTAGAATGTCAGAAAATTCCATAGTGTCATGGTATGTAATATGAATAAATATTATTTAATTTTAATTTATCATCATGGCGGTTCTCTAAATTTCTGAAGAATTCCCCAAGCTAAAGTATGTTATTTATTTATTTATTTATAAGGACAAACAACAGCGATACACTTAGAGAACATCTTTTTTTTACATTATTAACTCTAAAGTAAGTGTACCACCTTTAACATTTGCCACTGAAACACTAAGTGACGGTTAAAAGAGTAAGTGACATTATAGTAAATTAAACCTAATTTTATTATCAAATTACAAATGAAAAGTACCTAATTGCCAAACTTAGTAAAAAAGATAAACATTACAAGATTACATTAAATAACTTTTTTCTTAATAATACTAAATTAGGTATATATGTTCTTTGTATTATTGATATCACTTGTTTCATTCGCTTGATATGTTGGGGATTTACATTGTAACGAAAGAGTTATTGTTTTTTGAACAATAATCTGTCCAATCTATGAACTTCAAAAGCTTTCTATTTTGGTTACTATATTAGATTTATCTGGCATTAATCTGACTCGACAGCTTTATGTTCGATGTTTTATTGTTATGGCAAACGCGATAAAATGTTGAAATCATTATCTGAAATTTCTTGTCCATTTTACTATCGTTAATCTAATATGTTAACCATTATTCCATCTTTATATTTTTACAGTTAAGGATAGCTTCGCTTAACATGAACAGAACCGAGGACGACATTTTATTTCAAGGAAATTTTGAATAAAATGATCGGCTTTGTGGATTGGTACCTTGTAACATTTTGAGACAGTTTCTTTTATAATTTGACAAAAACGAGACTTTGTAATGCATATATAATTATATTCTTAAGTTGATTTAAGCCTCAAAATGTACTTTTTATAAGTTACATGACTTTATAAAATGTTTTACGCTAGAAAACGTGTAGGGGCAAGAGTTTAATTCAAGTATTTTATATTTGCGCGTGTCTCTGTAAACTGAACAACTTATTGTCTCAGGCTAAAATTTTGAAAACAATAACAGATTTTTCATAGATAAATTTAAATGATAATAACTTAATCTGTATAAATTGCAATATTCAGTAAAATAAACGTTATTGTATTAAAATCCGTTTAAGAGTCACTAAAAAATAGTCCCCTAACGTGAGAATAAATTATTTAAGACAGCAACTATTGAAATTAACCGATTGTTTTATTATTTAATTTATACTTGTCTATTATTAATTAAACCTATTTATAAAAATAAGTTATATTTTTAATTTTATAAAAATTTGTTAAACTTGGCTACCACATTTTGTGAACATTTCCCGTGTCTATATTCGATTTAAAGTGAACAAAAGTTACATAGTCAACTAGGTTAACTACAGTATTTTTTTTTGTTTAATGTAATGCAATCTAAAGTTAATGCGGTTGCCGATATTACAGTTCGGACGCAATCTTATTTAGTAAAGGACCAGTGGCCTTCCGTGCAAGCCACGTGAAACCTAACAGCCAACAGTCCTTTGGTAAGATTTTAATTGAATTTAAATTGTTCCTTTTCACATGTAAATTGTTATAACCGATGCATCTTTTCTGTGTTTATTAAAATATTATAGATCAATTACATTTCGTGATCAGTCCCTCTTTCAACGGTCCTCTGCAGATTAAACCGTGTTTTATAATGGATCTTCAAGGAGAGCTAGAGGATTTTTATCGTCACAAAATAAATACTGTACATCAATTTAGTAGAATCCGAAAACTAAAAGTATGCAGAAAGAAGAAGATGGTTAATTGTCCGTATGGATTTGTCTGTTTTGAAAATTATTTAACTAAACAATCTCAGGAAATTCAAGCTTTTAGTTGTGGTGATTCGCGCACTTAGCTTAGTCTAGTCACGGTTGTAGTATATTTGAATGGCACAGTAAAATCTTACTGCACAGTTTGTATTTTTAGTTAGTTTTTCACTCTTCGACTGATATTTAGGCTTATCTCAATCCAACTTTCAATGCTTTGCCACCTCAAATTATATGCAGCATCTCTTAAGATATAGACCAGTTACGCAATACAGAAATAAAACGTAAACGTAATACAGAAAAAATATACAAATGTTTTACGTCTAACGACTAAAATATCGAAACGATTCACACATGTGCAAAGGTTTATGTAAAAATGGTCATAGTTAAGGCGCTCCGGATAAAGTTGGAACTACCTGAAAATCTGGACAAATTGGCCTGAAAAAACGAAGGGAAACAAGGATGGTCAGCAATTAATGTGAGTAGCTGCGAAAAGCATGCGAGAGCGCTGAAACCGAACTAGAAGTAGCCAAAGTGAAAAATCTTGTTAGCACACTCAAAGTAAATCAAATAACATAAAAAAAATTGTTGCCCATTGAGAATTTAACCAAAGTCTACAATACAAGCCAAAACTTAATGTGCAAGGTGTGTTTACTTATTTAGAATCTAAGAATAAAGTTGAAGAACAAATTTGGAGTAACGATAAGTAAGCATTATTGCCGACCAAATCAAGAAAAAAGCCTAATTTACGGGCAAAAGCTTTTAGTCCCGGTAAGGTGCCTCTGATCAAGTTGTCAATAAAACCCTGGTGGATTGCGTTTAATTCCATCGGTAATGCCTTTTTAATATCTCTTAATTTAGTGACAGCGGGAAATCTTTTTTGTTTATTTGTCTTTTAAACTTATCTCATCACTCTGACGAGATTCTAGACAATTCAAATGGGAATGTATAATTTTAACCATCCAAAAAAATGGTTTGTTATCTATTTGTAAGTTAAGAGAATTATTGTTCTTAAAAACGCTTTCTCCTACCTATTTAAATGTTGTTTTTTATGGAGGGCATAAAATTTAAAATTTTTCGTCCACCAGGGTATGCCCAACGTTACAAAACATTTTAGTTTTTTTTTCCGCTTTTTTATCACATTTGTATGCATCGAGGTTGATAGCTCGGGAGCTTCACGTCACTTGATTTTTTATAGATTTTAAAGTTATAATATCTTTATATATATATAAGTAATTTTTAAGATCTCCCACATCTCAAAAAGCTCAACTTCGCAAACATTACTTATATATGACATTGGTTTAGATTTAATACTTTATTGTATTACGCTATGGTCTTATGGACAGATAACTAAATTTTGACTTATATAATCAATAAGACACACAACAGTGTTCAAAACTAAATGACATCTTTAATATTTTTATTGATACTCGACAAAGAGTTGACCCCTTAGCAAATTTAAGGTACATGAATTATAAAGTACAAATAAATTTTATCTAATTTATAGTACTATTAGTATATTTTGAAAAGGAAAACGTTTACTTTATGAAATGTGAAACATTGTATTTGTTTAATTTTAAAAACATACAAAATTGTAATAGTCTTTTTGTGCGTAACAAACATTTGCTACTATTTTGGTGGAAATATACATAGCAAAGAAACACTACCTTATATATTTGCAATTACATTTTTAAATTCGCCTTATGACAAAATAAGAACATCACATTATATTTGATTGAAAACTTTTTGGAACAAATAGTTATAACTAACAAAAACATTTATGCTGGTTGCTGAAAATAAAATTACTTTAAGCAATCAATATTATTTTTAATAAATATTGTCCAACAGACAACTTAGTCCTGTAGTAACATGACCTAAATATAATTATAAGATATTTGAATAATAATCTATTTAAATATTTTTACCACGAATAAAATGAACAATTTGTCGAGTATATAAGCAAAGACCGTCTTTTAAAGGTCGCACGTCCTCCTTCTAAATCCTAAAAGAATGCCTATTGTCCTTGCAACCCTTTCGATCCGTAATATACAACCCTAGTATTTTATTCACGACATTTACTGCGACATTACTTTGAGATTTATCTTTTTGGTAAATGTTCCATCCATGTGATTTCTTAACACACATTTATTTTTGTCTGACTAATATTTTCTACACATGTAATCTTAATATATATTTTGGAAGGTACATACAAAAAACTAACATGAAACTTTTAATTTTAATGGAAATTTTGTGCATCTCAAATTTAGATTTACGATATAAAATTTTTCCATTAAAACGAACGGTTCATATTTATCATTATAAATAAATCAAATTATTATATATTTTATGATTGCGAAAATAATAAACTAGATTTTTTGCGACAAAAATATTTCAGTTTTAAACGTAACGTAAGCTAGAAATCTTTTTCAAGATTCTGACAATTTGTATCTACTTCACAGATATGTTCTGAAAGTACGAAATATTGTTAGTGAAGATAAAAGCATTTTTATGTTCGCTTCCGCTCAATATCAAACTAAACTTTTCTCAGAACATACCTTATACAATTTTTAGGTTAAAATTCAATTCAGTGGTATATCCTTACTTAGCTTGAATTTATGTTAGATAATAAAAGTGCACTTCTTCAATTTTGTTAAAAACTAGCAGCAATTTGTTAAAAGTTTAATTTAAGGTGTATAAGGATATTAACAAGATATTGAACAAAGGTTTTTTTTTATATACGAGGGGCTTAACAAATATTGTCTCCTTAGGTATTTCTCTGTTGCAATGACTTCGATTATCACTATATTATTCTCAACTAGATGTTTCCTGTTTATAGTATGATAAAAATAATTTCCTATTCCATTTTCGATTTATTAACGTATCGAAGACTTTACAGTGGAGCGAGAGTTCTTATACCTCGCACAGCTATGAGAAAATACTGTGAGCTAATTTATTCATCCGGGTACTATCTGGTGTATTGTAGTTCTAAAGGGACGCAAATAAGTAATTTCTCATTTATTTAAATTACTCTTTATTTAAATTATTTACCTCTGTCATTTATTAACTTGTTTGAAGAAACATTTGAAATGAAGAAATATCAGAACACTATCATAAAGTTTTACGAAGTTCATTCACTTCTTTGTACGTTAATTTCGTTTGAAAAAATTATAATATATTACAATGGCTTTCTTGTAAAACGGTTGGTTTTACAATTTTCTAAAGAATAATTAGGAAGATCGGGGTTTATTATAACATTTTTAAGCATCGTATCTTTTATGAATATAATTCAGTGGTGCATTTTTAGATTTAAATATTTTTGATCTCATAACAGTATTTTTAACCGACTTCATAAAGGAGAAAGGTTCAATTCGAAGGTCATATTTTTATGTACGTTTGCACATATCTCCGCCATTTAAGAAACGATTTTAAAAATTCATTTGGCATCTTATGGGGTATTCTTCCGGAACGGTCCCATAATTTTTTCAGAAAAATGGGTACAACAGTTTGTTTCTTAAATAAAAATATCAAAATTGGTTTTATGTATTTATACGCGTATCTCCGCCTTTTATGAACTAATTTCAAAAATGGTAGAGCATTCTTCATAAATAGTTCCATAAAATTCTCAAAAGAATCGATTCATTAGTTTGTTTTTTTTTTTAATGAAATAACAAAATTTTTGAAATGTTTGCACATTTATCTCCGCAACTTATGAACTGATTTGAAAAAGCATAATATTTCTATCTGATAGAGTGCACTTCAAATGAAATAAACGGAGAAGATATATTTCAAAAAATACTTTTACGGCGTTTAAATAAGGTTTTTGTAATTTTGTGTTAAATTAAACTTGTATCAAATAAAATACTTAGGGCAGTAGCGCTTAGCGATCGCATTGACAAATACTTGTTTCGTTTTAAAAAAGCTGTTAACCTATCGATTTTGGCTCATCCTGGTATGGAACAGCCTGGCCCGATTAAGTGTGATATTTAGTCATAAACCTTACATCAAATCATACCATTCAAAGTAAAATAATATACTAATTTTGAAGCTTATAAAATTCATTTAAAAGGAATAGAGTATACATATATCAAAACACATCTTTCTAATTATCTAGACGCTAAGTACTACATCGATATTACTAGCCGTTTACGTTTTTAACGATTACTATTAGGGGCTACAATTATAAGAACACCAGCGCCACTGGCTTGTGAGGTATGACGGCTGATAGTGGTGTCATGATTTATCGCTTTTAAACGTCACCATAGTGTTTCCGGTTGAGCTATAATTGTTGCCATAAGAACGTACGCCTATGATAACCAGTCGCAAGCTTTTCCTCTTGACTGATTACAATAAAATAAGAATCTATTCTGAAGCTACAAACAATTTAATATATCAAACATCACATGAGAGAAAACAAAGTAAAAACCAATCAAATTGTGTGTAAAAGTTTAAGTACAAGTGTGTAAATATAATAATCTAGAAAACATATTTAATTTTCATCGATAAATGTTTTTTAAACACAAATTTATTATTAAATCATTATTCCTTAGCTAGCCATATATCCGATGTACAGTCTCCACCCGGATATCTGAAAAAAAAAATTAACAATAAATATTTTATTCTAAATAAACTTTTTAAAATAAAGATTTAGAAGTTATTACGTGGACTCTAGTGAAATTACCTCATTTCATGGGGCAGCACCGGTCCATTTGGCTCGCACCCAAAATCTATGAGAAAGTCGGTATCCAATTTCAAACCGCCATTTGCTGTATCCACATCTAGTTTAACCATCCAACCACCCTGAAAATAAATCTTTGCTTGCATTTACTTGTGACTAACAGTTTTTACTTTTGTATTGTTAACCAAATCAAACATAGCAAAAAAAAATAATTGGCACTTTATTCGTAAGTAGATACCGTATTAATTTCATTTGCACATTCATTCATAAAAAATATCTTATTTTAACATTTGAAAAAGAGACAAACTTTTGTTATTATGTATACATCTAAAGATATAGATAAAATCAATAAAATACATAATCATATTTATTCCAACATACTTGTTGTGCCATTTCGGGATAAAATTGCTTGTCCCACGGGGAGTAGAGAGATGATGACACGTACAACCGTTTGCCGTCTAAAGAAAGTTGAAGCATCTGAGGTGCTCCAAACAACTGCTTGTTTTTTATCGTAACAGCTGCTGGTGTTTCCTGGTTTACCAACATGAACAAAAATCTGCTAATTTTAATTTTTAATTTAACACAAATTTAAAATGAATATATGTAACCACGCAACAAACTCAATAAGGAAAGTACCTAAAAAATTACAGTGTTTAATAATTTATTACGTTAAATAATTGCAAAAACTACATTAATACTACCGAAGTTTTCTTGCTGAACTAAAAAACAGTCTTATGTGGAAAGAAACCTTACATGGAAATACGATATACAGTTTTAATTAATCAGAGTTGATTAATACTCATAAATTAATATCAGTGATCATTTACATATTTTACCTGAAACTCTTTGTCCTCAACAACTGTTAATTTATCGTTGATGATTTTACCCCCCAAGCAAACACGACCTGTTAGTTTAGGATTTTTAGGATCCGATACATCGTATTGCCTGACGTCTCCATGTAACCAACAAGAAAAATATAAATATTTGTCATCCAAGGAAAGGAGAATGTCCGACATTAAACCTGCCAAGATACAAATATTACAATAATGCGATCGGAATTAAATATAAAAAAAAGCAATTTAACTCCATTTTCGTACAAACAGTTAAATTACCATTTAGTTTAGATTCCACCCCATCTTTTTTAACTGTCTTAGCCGGAATATCTATTACTTTTTCCGCCTTCCATGTTCCATCTGAAGACTTATAAAACCTGGGATATCATTAATATCACTTTAATGATTACGGCTTATTTATAAGAATCATTTAGAAAATAAAATTTAAACACCAACAATAAATTTTAAATTATAGTGCCGGTCTACTAAGAATATGCGTGACTCTTCGCTCTATTTTTGAGTCATAGCTTTCAAATCAAAAAATAAAGTACTTTGCGACAGATCTTTCACAACTCGATGTTAAAGTTATACACATTCTTAGTTGAATGGCATAGTTCTTACCTGTAAACGTTAGCTTCGACAGCGCATCCAACAAATCCTTGTGAAGATTTTGGATCATGAAAAAATCTGATCTCGAGCGGTGCACAACCTTCTGGACCTAAATCTATAACTTGTTGCAGCTCGCGTGTCGACCATTTGTAGAAATTTAGGCAAGTTCCATACCTTTCCGTATTTGGAATGTCGTTAGGTTGAAAACCGCTATAATTAAGAAAGAAAGTAGTAGTAATGTTAATTTTATCTTCAAAAGTAGTGAATTTAATTAATACCTTTATTATTAAAACCTTACGATTTGAAAAATTTGGGTGTACCCCATTCAGATGATACCATTACATCATGGTATGGCTGATACCAAAAATCGTATCCAAATTTAGCTTTTCTTTCTCCCTTAGTCCATGTTCCTGAAATGAAATTTAAAAAGGAAACGCTTTTATATCGAAATATAATATCTTATAGTAAGTCTGTAAATAGAAGGTACTTATTTACATTATGGTAAATTAGATGTATTTATATTGTTTCACCATTGTTTATAATATATAAAAACAAAATCGGAAATAAACTCACCCGTCACCTTTAATGTTTTTGCGTCGATGAGCACGAAATCGCCCTTAGCGTGTTCATTGTTATCTCCCATGGTAGAAATCATAATATCACCCGACGCAAGGCAATGTGCGGTGTGGGGGAAGGTACAGTTTACAGACCTCATTTCCGAGCCATCAATTACCTTAAACAAATAAAAAATACTCATACGTTGAACTACAATAAAGATGGAATGCATAACACTATAAAATAGTCCATCTCGAACATACAAACAATGAAGCAAAGTTTTTCAACAGTTAAGTAATTTTGTAAATGTTAATATATATATATATACCTATTCACAAACTCTAAGCTAATATAAATCGTAAACATACATATAAAAATATGCATAAAGTTGGACATAAAACATCTTCCTTTTTTAAATTGGTTAAAAATAAATATTTATGTGTGATCTAAATACTATTCAAATGTTTCTTAAGGTCGATATGATAAGCACAACATTTATCGTTATGAACGATATTGACATTGATTGATTTCGCTATCTTCGTGAACAGTTTAAATATTGAAGTAAAATTCGTCTGCAATACTTTGATGGGAATGCCAATATTGAAAAATATATGAATTTAAAAAATATATGATCATATATTTTTGAATATTGACGTTAAAACAAGTCTCTACTTTTTCAATGTTACGTTGTATAGCATATCGTATTTAGTTTTTCATCGTTTATTTATTTTGTAATATTTCATTAATTTGGATTGCAAGACACGAAATTAGGTGTTTCCTTCCTACACTGTTATTTAATAATTTTGGTGTAATTTTAACCTAGAATTGGAACCTTGTATTAAAGCTGGAATTCGAATAGTCAGTCACTGTTTAAAAATATACAGATTTGACCCACAAGGCCATAGATAAAAAATGTGATGGCGACTCAAATATAACAGTATTGCGGCAGATATAAGGACATTTATTTATTGTTTCTCGAACCGATCTTTTACCGAAAAATGTTTTTTTTACATGAGTCGAAAGGAAGTAATCATTCTTAGCTTCATAAATATATAATCCAATTAATTCCTAACCTCAATATAGTGATGATGATCTCTGATTTATTTTATATTATATATCTATAACTTAAAATAATGTATATTTACAAAGGATAATTATTATTTTGTTCTGTACACTCTTCTGTATTCTTTCACACATTCTTTATACACACAATATAATATCAACAATTGGAAAATAAAAAAAAATGCATGCACAAAGACGAGCTTAACCCTACGTAGAGTGATCTTTCAGGAAACCTTTAGTGACAGAACAAAAAATATTCTGTAACCAGGTAGGTATTCATCTAGTACGTACTAACATATTTAAATATTTGAACAACAGTCATAATATTATGTATCCATCAATTGCATAATACTACATACATACATTAAAAACCAATACACATATACATACAAATTTTGTATACCAATACACACATACACATAAATACATACATAGATTTTAAATTATTTTACATTAACTTCGTTTTGAAATAAATGACAATGTTTTTCTCTGAACACTGCACTTGCGTGATGCAAGAACTTTAAGGCAACATGGTCTAGTGACTATATTTATACAATATTTTTGTGTTTTCATTTTGTGCAAAGTACTGGCTCTCATATTGATATTTTAAATGTTTTGTAACTAATACTTTTTTTAATTGCAACTAATATTAGCTGTATAGGTATTTTTAGCACTATTACAATTAATTCATGTAAGGCCAAACGAATAATAATGATAATAAAGATTCACCAGACAAACGAAAAATACATCATATAAAATGATCAAAACTCTAAATTTACCTTATATAATTCGGGTTTTCTAGGATTAGTTCCAACGTCTATGGCAAACACTTTGCAGGAATGCAGTGCTGGTAGGATGATAAGATTTCTTTTGAGTTCTGGGTTGTCGTGACAACTGGAACATACGTTCCAACCACTGTGATGAAGTTCGTCTCCAACGCTCCCTGTATAAGTGCGATGAATGACCTAAAAATATTAAAATTAATTTTAAATTGGTTGAGGAAAAAGTAGTGATAGTTCTCATTCAGTGAAATAAAAAATATCTAAATACTGAATTCCCAATTTTTATCTATTATAAAGTTTATAATAGTTTAGAAGGGAAACGAAACGTACGCTAATGGTACAGGAAATTACATACTAATGTTTGTTCTTGGTTGAGTACTAAAATAAAATATTTATTTACCTGGCTATAAGTAGGTGATTCAGGATCAACGTCAACAGTCGCTAAATAGTCCTGTTTTGTTAAGTCTGGCTGTACGCAGACAACATACATAAGTTTCTCCTTCGGCCCATTTTTGAACGCATCTAACGGAGAAACGTATCCCGGTCCCTTACCTAAAGAAATTGTTTCAAAATATTATATCATTCTGAAAGCTTTATTATATCATTTTGTAAATTTAGTTATAGGTTTATTTTAAAGCTGCTTAGAAAAGAAATGTACGTTACATAATGGTTATATAATAAAATCACTAGCACGAGAACTTGGCCAGGTATATAATTTATGATAGTTTCCGCATTCTTCATGTGGAGAAAAATTAGGCTAATTCTAAACTGAATTTATCCAAATTACGGTTTAGTTTTTTTTCTCACAAAAAAGGAATTTTCAATTTGGCGATGACATTTAATAATTTTATCTATACAAAATTAAACACAAGAATTAGACACAAGAGTATTAATGAGTAGAAATTAAATACTTTTTGATTCTTGAAAATTTTCTGTGCTTGTTAATATCGATTGTTTTATCCTATAGCTATCATAATCGCCGGAATTCTGGCATACTTTGGGTTATGTTTGAGTTGAACTAGCGACAAGTTGCGCCTTGCAGTGTGTTAGGTAAGGATTTGTGGCGTGTGGATGTGTGTTATCATACATTAAGTGAATTAATTGGTCATATTCAATGAATTCTCTATAGATCACAACATGTCCTTGAACAATCTCCACGACGTATTGGATTGCAGCTAAAGCGTTATTACGATGACCAATTTTATGCGAGCATCAGAACTTACTCCACCCCATATAATTATAGAGCCTTCGCCCAATCTTGCCATTGGAGTTGAAATCATTGCCAGATATCGTTTACCTTTGTTTCTTCATACGCGTTGTCGACCATTTGGTGCACCGTCATCATGATCCTGATGATGCATATTGGATCGAAGAACGCACACGCACATCACTATGGGTCAGTCCTTGTTCGAATTATGCCACTGCTTGTGCTGTTTGACTTGGTGTATAGGGTATTTATATGAATTCTAAGGCGCGTTTAGATATTTAGTAATCACAATATACCCAAAAAATGCGACAACTGTACACTCTCAAATTGCATACGACAATTCAAAACACAAACCAAAATGCACTGCTACTTTGTTAATTACCCTCTTAAGAATAACGTAAACATTATTTCTGCTTACCTACACGATAAGAACAAAGTTAGACATACTTGAAAAATTGTTATCATATGTCATGAGGTTGGCCAAGATTCCATGACGTTGAGTGTATATTTCGTGTTCAGAATATTAAAAGTGTATTTTGTCCTAATGTGAGTTCCATTTTATTAAGCAACTCATATCAGTCCATGTCAATGCACACTCAATACATTTCTCTTGTATAAACGAGGGTTGTCGGTGAATAAAGGGGGAATCATCCCCTCACAATTTAGTAATCACATCAGGTAATGTTTGCATATAAATGACTCCTTTGTATCAGTAATCTCATCAGTCGGCAATTGTTTGTTTTGTTATACTGGCGAAACATATTGTTGTGTCTGACAACATTGATTTGTTGTTGAATGGTGCATTTTGTGTTTTTTTTTTTAATTTAAAAAAACGCTGCTCTTATTATAAGATCAAAATCTAGTGTTACAAGAGCGTTTTACAAACATAAATCGCACAAAGACAAACACCCAGATCCGAAACAACTATTTGTAGGTCGT
>JAOCPS010120992.1:0-15208 GCA_025505425.1 Graphium colonna | reverse complement strand
AACTACAAATAATAGAAATACTGTGGCTCTGAACAAGAAAGGTATTTGACGCGATAAGAAAACCCTCCGTGTGCGAGTGCGACTTATGTCTATCCGTTTCTTTATTTAAACCTACATTATATACCGTTTCACATTTATTTAGAAGGTGCTGGGTATATTGCACTACAGCAATTTTTTTTCTGTCGTTCTTTTGGGATAAGTATGTAAAGATTATAGATCGAAAAAAAAATGTCAGGAATCAAAAACAAATGAAAGATAAACGGTATGTCTTTCCAATCGACTTTAAAAAGGAGGTTCTCGTCTGTACGTTTTTTTATCGTTTCTGTTTTAACGGATTTCTCTGGAATTTAAACTGATTTCAAAAATTCCTTTTTTATTCAAAGGGATATAATTACAAGGTGGTTCCATTCCACTTTTTAAGGTAATCGGTCAAACATTTTCTTATTTAAATCAAAATAACTGAAAAATTTGTTTGATGAAGTGCTTTTAAGACGTTCAAAGTTATATTGCTGTTTTCTATATGAATAATTATTTTTATGATTTGTCCCACGAAATTATACATTATAATTTAGTTAAAAAACGGTTAACAATTTGATTTATGCACTTAGAATTGAAAAATTCTTAGTATTTCAAATCTATTTTCAAGTTGGTTTCGCTATTTTCTGTAGAAAAAAAAATTTGAATTTTATTATTGTTTTGTCATTTGCAGATACCGTGACCCACGTGTGCGTGGATGCGTGGACCACCTGCGAACGAGCGGCTGCAGCCGCTTTGGCCGCTGCAGGACACCCCAGGGGTCTAACTGGCTGGTCTCTCACTTTGGAGCACAATGGACAGCTTACTGGTGAGCTTTTGATGTTTGTCAACTTTTTAACCATCTTTGGGTTTTCGATTCCCGCAGGGATGGGGATGCATGGATACTATTGGTCATTATGGCATTGGTGTACTGAAATACAAGCTTTCACACACAGCTTAAGCTTTCTACAATGTGTTTACGTCTAAATAAAAAATAATAATTTAAATGTAAAAAATCGAATTAAAAAAGAAAAATATTGTATACGTATTAAATGAATTATTGTTAATATATTGTGATTAATGTTAAAACTAGCGACAATAGGGCTGGTCGAACAGCGAGCCTAAGCAACCGTATTTTTTAATAAAAAAGTATTTTAGTAATACGAAGATAATCGTTCGCACAGAATGGGCCGGCTGCGAGTACGCTCTGGACAGCATCGGCGAAGTGGAGGCGTGGCCGGCGAGCGGCGGGCGGCCGTCGCCGCTGCGCGCCGCGCCGCGCCTGGCGCCCGCGCCGCCGCCCCGCGCCTGCTCCGCCGACCCCGACAGGCCGACGAGGCCGCAGGTGAGCCGCTCCCGCCCTTATTCGCACCCGCATAAGGTCGACTTAGGCTTGGATTGAGCTGTGCTAGTTCAGTGTCCGGTGCTCGCCTTTGCCTGTGTTCACTTGAAGCGAACCTGACTGCAAATCTTACTACTGGCACCAATGATGTTCATTTTCTTATTGAGATTTTGAGGACTGTTTTGCCACGTGCTCTACGGTGAATAAAAAACATCGTTAGGGAACCTGTATATCTAAAAAAGGGTTTTTTCTAACATATGTTAAATCCACCAATCCATACTTCGACCACATGGTGTACTATACTCTATATCCTATTTCTAATGGAAGCATTTGCCCGACAGTGAAACAGTTTAAAAAAGTCTCAACATTCTTAATAACATTTGTTCACCAAGCGTCCTATTACTTACATCGTAAGCCAATCTATTAAACCCCAACCCTCAATGCGCAGTTATTTTTGGACTAAAAACATGAAACGGTCCAATTTTCGATAAAGACCTCTCGTCAATAGGGCTTCCCAAATTAAAATTGGGACGTTATGAATATTAAAATATAAAACCTCGTCTAAATGTTTGTATTCCTGCAAAAATTATAAAATAGTGCTCTATAGAAGTGTTATATTTTCACAACACACATCGCTAGTAAACTATTAATAATGAAATTTTATTACAATTAAAATCGGTTTGATGTTCGATTGGCCCAGCTTATTGTAGGCTCAATACACACACAGCATACGACAATTTAGTTACGTGATGGTTTCGTTCCAAAAATCTAGCAAATATGTGTTAAAATAAATTGCTGATTTTATTTATTATTATCAGGTACCACCACCGGAACCGCCAAAATCACGCTCACCGAGCATGCCCCGCATGCTAGAAGACTCCATAGACGAAGGTCTATCCGAATACAACTGGAAAATGGAGCAAGAAGACGCGCACACCATCACAAAATCCACGGATTATTCCAGAAAGATTTCGCATGATATTCTTTCTAGAGAATCAGCGCTGAACGAGAGATACTTCGAGCAGCAATCCGACAAAGTCCGCAGCAGATCTTTGGACAATCTCTTGGGTGACACCCCTGCGCCTCAGCCATCGAAATTGGCGGACCTAGGGTTGTCGCAGTCTCGTTTGAATGACAGGTACATTTTTTTACTTTTAACTAGCTTTACCATTTAGATTTTTAATTTTTGTCTAATTACGCTTATGGAAGTACCATAGATATTTAGTGAATATGTTTTGTAGCTTTATAAATATACAGGGTGACTAGTGAGTAACCACATTAAAACGAGAGAACCCAAAACTTGATCATTATATTTATGTAATCAAATTAAGGAGATAGTTATCAACGAAATTTTCCAATAATTAAATAAAGTGCGGCGCCTGATCAGCAGTACGAACGGCGTAATTGGTTGACACGCCGAATATCCCTTCGCCTTACATCTCACTCCTGCCGCACCATGCGTTTAGTAAACTACTAAATTATTATTTTTTTATCTTCGACCCTGCATACCGTCAGTTAAATTAATGACTTTAGTTTGATTTACGCAATAATTGCCTATAGTGGCTTTAAGTTCCTACAGTGTTATGCTTATTTATTGGCTTGATTTTATTTGTATTAGAATCCCAAGGAGGTAGCAGCAGCAAATATCTCCGTTCCATCCATGACTTTGTACACTATAAAGGATTCGAAACGTCAGGTGATAGAATTTAAAAATAAACTGCGATAAAATCCTTAAAGTTGTCTAATTAACGTTGTCAATTGTAGGCGTGAATCTGAGAAATGCCATTTTTTCACATTGACAGGTACCATTCAGTGGAACGCTTAGGCGCCCCGTCCCTGTCCAGCAAAGGTCCCATGGAATTAGAGTACGGAACGGGCTCCAGGGTCATGCCTCGCTACATCAAGTCTCAATATGCAGGCAAAAGAGCTCCGGCAGGCTCTCAATCCAGCAGGGCGTATATTGAGAAGAGCTCCGAGTTTGGTGGGGTTAGGTGAGTGGATTTACATTTTACTATTCACAAAAATACTATACGTTATTTAATCGACTTTATAAGAGGGGGTAGTTATCAATGTAGATGTTTTTTGGAACGAAGTTCCATGTGGCGTTGCGGAGGGCACCCTAGCCGGTAAAAAATGTCCGTAACGTAAGATTTGTCGTATCTATAGTCTATGTATGATGGCTATACAGTGTCTAAAGTATAGTCTACGAGGATGACTGTTTAATTATTTATACATTTACATATTTTTATTTATTAATGTATTTATTTTTTAATATTTTTTATTTTCTCATTTATTTGTTATTTTTATTTTATGTATTTATTTTTTTGTTTATGGTTTTTTTTACTTTTTTATTGTTTATTTATTTATATATATTTTTTTTTTTTACTTTGAATAGAACTTGAAATTAATATTTTTATAATACGAAACTTCGTTCCTATCTGGTTTCCCACGACACCACATCGTTTTTTTTTTAATTTATATTCTTTAATTAATCTTCTTATGTATATTCGCGCGTAACTCTGCATTTATATACCGTATATAATATAATTATACATATAATTTTAAAAATTCTTTTATTAATGCTAATTTCCTCTCTACGCCGTAGATCTTCTGCCATGTCCGACACATCAGAAGCTCCCAGCCTGGCATCGCACGTTCGTCGGGTTCGAGTCCCCAGCCAGGCTTCCGACGTAGACCAGTTCCTTGATGACTTATTCTCGCCGGTCCTCGATCCGAATATAGACGAAATGTCAGACGCGAGATCTCTCGCTGCAAGTATTAAAGGCGGCAGAAAATACGAAGAATTCATTGATAACATTCTTAATTGTGAATACACTGACCAATTACAGACACTAGATGATGAAACAGATATAGGCCGTCTGATCAAAGGTGGTGGGAAGGAAGAAAAAGGAAAAGCGAGCAGAAAGGAGAGTAGTGTCGACTCGGTTGATGATTATATAACTAATCTATTTGACCCTATATTCATGAATGATAGCTTGAAGCGACTGACTGATGGGGAAGGTCTATCAGGTGCCATAAAGGGGGGAGGCGCGACACCTAGAGCGTCATCATCTACTTCTGCTTTGAGTTTCGGAGCTATGTCGCTACCGCCATCTATGCCGGCCATGCCAGCCACCCCCGAGGCTTTGGCAGCCGCGTTAGGGCTCCATCTACCACCACCAGGCACCGTCGATATTAACGCCTACCATCAAAACTTACAACGGGCCTTTCTTCAGAATGCCATGGCCCAAAATCTACAAATCCAGCAGCAGTTACTAGCTCAAAATCAAGCTTTGCAAACTTTGCTAGCTGGTCAAGTCGAACCTACAGATTCAGTGCCTACTTCTCCGGTCAGGGCGTCGACTGTAGTAACGGCGCAGGTACACTCACCGCCCCGAAATACAGTCAAAACAAGACGGGAATCGAACGAAAGCTCTGGAGCACCCCCACCCCCTCCTCCTCCCATGCCTCCTCCGCTGCACGATATAGATCCTTCTGAAGTTAGACCTTTCTTAGACCCTTACGGTCGTGCAAAAACCGTCCGTATAGGCAAATGGCGGTGGCCACCACCGAAAGATGCCGTCACCCCTGATGCTACCCAGGACTTTACCAAGTTCAAGATGCGTCAAATCCAGAGGAGACATACCCCTCAAGCAAGCAATGGCTTAGAACACGAACCGCCTCGCGGGAGATCACGGTCAGAGGCGTCTCCTAGCATAGAATGGGAGGAATTTGAAGTCGACGGTAGAAACATATCCCCTAGTCGAGAACCTCCGTCTCAGCGTACTGCTAGAAGGAGCTTTGAGATCGGAGCCCAAAGACCGTCACCGGGCAGCGTTGGCAAACTCAAACTCAGCTCCGAAATGAGGCAAAGATTGGAACGCGTAACAGCTAATCATTCCGTACGCAGCACATCCTCCGCTGCCGAGACTCCTCGTACTATTAACAAGCTTGAAGACACCAGGAAGCTCATGCTGGAGCGTCAATTGGGTGGAGGAAGGTGGGACGCTCCCCCTCCTCCCGTGCCACCGGCTCCACCCGGCCCCGCTCCTCCTCCTCCGCTTTCCCCACCAACTCCCCCCGATCGCCCCGCCCCTCCACCACCGGTCCCTGACACATCGTTTGCCCAACTACGCAGAGATAGAGACACTTTTGGAGTACACCAGAACAGGGAAGCTGACGACCGGAATGCCTTCCTAGCCAATTGGAGTTCGCGCAGGAAAGAAGAGAACGAATCTGGACACGGAGACGATCTGGCTTCAAGATTTTTGACATCCGATAGAAGAGAACGCAGCGACTGGGGAGACGAATCCGCGACCCGAGGGTTCAGCGAGGAGAGAGGTCGAGACGAATGGGATTCGGAATCAGGTTTAGACAACGGAAGACAGAGAGACAGCTTCTCAGGACGCGAGGCATCTGAAATATATGAAATGCATCCAACTAGAGCTGAAAGAAGAAGAGAAGAAGATACCAGCTTCGAACGCAAGCGCTCTTCTTCATACTTCGACGAGTTTGAACGTTTCGACGGTCGTAAGAACTCTCGTGATATGCTTGTTGGTAGAATTCGTGATAGCCCCCGATCGGACGTGATATTCTCTGAAAATGATACGAACAAGCGACAAGAACGCGCGACATTCAAGACTCATATGGCCCAGAAGGAGAGGGAGAGAAAGATAGAAGCAGAAAGAAGACAGTCAGTTTCTACTCACGCCACTGACAGAACTGAGCATATTGAACGTGAGTAATGTATTTTTTTATATCATAGTAAATAAATTTATGTTTACTTTTCCACCCTCACTAACTTACAATAAAAAACCAAAAAAAAAAAAAAACAGTCCCATCTTTGACATATAAAGACTTAATTGATTTGAGAATTTGCACACGTATTAATGACCTATGACAATAATTAATTAACATTAATTTATTCGTTTCTTAGTTTCATTTATTATTAAATCGTGTTTTTTCAGTTTTTTGAACCTAAATTTATTAATAAATGTAATATTTTTATCACAGGTGACGTACCAGCCCCAGCAGCTCTATTACCATCAGATCGTATATTCCTAACATATACGAGAGTCCCGTGGAAGCTGCGCGTGCGAAAGGAGGTTTTTACGCCTTTAGAGACGTACAATGATCCCGCCATCTTGGATTTACTATATGCACAGGTAAGAGTTCTTATTTTTTATATGCTGATCTATTTCTTATATGCTAAAATACGGGGCTACTGGTGAGTCACTATCGATATTGATAACTGAACTTAAAACTGGTGACTCGCTTCTTGATTGTCGTCATATATATAATATAATTAGGGGCATTATTTTTGATCAAATTTTACAATAAACAAATGAAGTGTGGAAGACGCACCATATGGCGTTACTCGGAGGTCGTTGACCCAAAAAAGAACCTGCCCGAACCGCCTTCCGCCGCGCTTCGTAGTGTCCGCTACTAGAACCAAGTGTTACATCAGTTATTATTTAATTTTCGATTAAGTTTATTTTTTGTTAAATTTATCATTAGTAATATTGTTATTCTTCATAATGTATGATCTCCACATGTAAGTCGAATATTAAAACTGACGTAATGTGCTTGTGTTCTCATTTATATGTGTTTTGCAGATCGTGAGCGACGTGACATCGAACTTACCGTCCCTCCGGCTGAACGCCTCCGACAGACGGGCAGGCCAGGCCTTCCTGAGGTCCCAAGGCACCCCCAGGGCTCAGGGCAAACGGGCCTGCGTAGAAATGGCTAGGAATTGGCCTTTCTATTTTGCTAGACTGTTTACCGCTAGGCTACCGCCGGGAGAGAATGCGGTTTTGGCGGTTTCCCATGCTGCTGTGGTGGTTGGAGTCAAAGGTGGGTAGGATTACAAAGAAATTGTTACTGGCCCATTCAGTTCCAAAAACCATTTTCAATTATTATCCCAGGTAATAAAAGAAGAAACATCATTTTGAAAATTTAAGAACACCCTACGACCTTCGGCTCGTGTCGTATTCTGTTAAGGAATTTTTAGATTCCAATTAAGCTTATAAATAGTAATAGTATATGATAAGTATGAATCGTAGTCAAGTGAGCAAAGGAATGTAATCATTATTTTAATAACCAAAATTGTACAGAATTATTAATCGATAAACATCATACGTTTGTATGCTATTTGTCAATGGTTGAATTTGAAACTCGAAAGGAAAACGCCCATTTTAAATGCGTATAACATGCGTACCAAGTTTCATCAAGTTCAAACTTTTTTATAGACTAGACTTATTATTTTAACTCTTACAGAAGTTTTAATCGTAAAGAAAACCCGGGTTGCGGAGATATTAGATAAAATCGAAAAATCGATTCATAGAAAATAGTATCTTCTGCATTCTCCTCTCTATGACCGATTGTGTTAACGTCATGTATGTTAAGCAAATTTCATACCTTTATATTTTAAATTGAATGCCCTGTTCAAAATAAAAAAAAAACACATGGAGCTTAGTGTCATAAGAGATTACAGTAATATGTACTATATAATTTAGATCTTGATGCACGAGACTTTTGAAAACCAGTTTCCAAAAACTTGAATCTGAATAAAAGAAAACTATTAGTGGTTCTTTCTTGAATTGAAACTTTAGCATGGTTATTTATAAATTCGATACGTTCCCACGTAATCAGTGTGTCCCTCCAGGCCCGGCCGGCCTGAGCATCCGCCGCACCCTGTCCCTGGGCGGCCTCCGCGCGTCGAACCCCGCTCCCGGGACCCTGCAGCTGACTCCGGCAAGAGAGGCACCGCTCACCCTCCACGCTCCCTTGGCTCACCATGCGCATGCGCTGATAGCCGAGTTCGCGCTGCAGTACTCGCAGGTGGGTGTGACGCTTATGACGTCATGTGGATGCACTTTATAATAAGAATAAAAATATATGTATTCGTTAGATTCTCGTGACGATAATTGGTAGCTATAGAAGGTTGTTGCGTGACGACTAAGGGCGTAACGCTTTGCGGCGTCATGCAATCTGTTGTTTACTTCGCTCCTGTCCAAGGAGTAAAGGGACAGAGCTAACGGCGTGACGCTTTATGCCAACGTGTATTGATCTGTTGTTTTCTACTGTCATGTAGAAGTATTAAGTAAATAAATTATTATATACTACATTTTGTAAGAAAGAATATTTTTATGTGCCGAGTTTCTCGCCTGCTCTTCTCAGCGGAATCTGTCTTCCGAGCTGGCATTAGCTTCCTCTCCAACACTTAATGACAATGTTAAATTGGACGTTTCGTAAGAACGCGTAAGCGTCTATGTAAATAAATATATTTTGAATTAGATTTACATTGGATTGGCGTGACGGGAATTAGTAACGATAGGAGGTTGGTTCGTGACGGGTAACGGCGTGACGCTTTGTGCTGTCGTGTTACATTTTGCTTACTGCGATCATGTGTGAAGAGTATTACACCTGCAATTTTACTTCAAACTGTTATTCTCTACATTCGAATGCAAAACCGTAGAGGCGCTTAACGTGACGGTAAACGGAAACGGACATTGAAATATTTTTTAAAGTATTTATTTTAAAGTGCGCAAAGAATAAGGTGTAGAGTATAAGATCTTTTTACACCTTTTGCTGCACTTCTACGGCCGCACTCATCTAGGGAAGTGACACGGCCACCTTTTGGGCATGCCGGATGGTCGTGTCTACCCTTCTATTTTCCAACTCCTTTTCCCTCCAAATCCTCAATTTCGACCCATCCTTTCAAATAAACTTATTCTATCCACTTTCCCAGGTTGACAACGCACTCGTGACTCTCACTAACCATCAGGTGAACCGTTGTCCTCCTACCCTTAAAAAAATAAAATACATTTTACCTTTACTATATTTGAAAATAACAAAGTAGAACACTTGTTTATGAAAGTCAAAAATATACCATATTAACGAAGATTTTATCAAATCAGCTAAAAATATCCGCTCTGATTAATTTGAATTAAAATAACTTGAACTGGCAACGTAACGAATTTAAAATAAAACGCGACGCGTTCCATATCTAAATATATTCTAATATTATAAAGCTGAAGAGTTTGTTTGTTTAAATATGCTAATATCCGGGTCTTCTGGTCCGTATTAGAAAAAAAATTTTTAGTGTTGGATATTCCATTTATCGAGAAAGACTAAGCTATATAACATCACGCTATGACCAATAGGAACAGGGCATCAATGCAAAAACGGGTGAAACCGCAGGGAACGTGTAGTCACTCGCTCAAAGGTTAAGTATTTTTAACTTTTGATAACGTATTCTAACAAAAAAGATCCAATCGGTGATCATTGAATGGATATGTTAAGTCATCATTTTGAAAGCAACGAAAGGAAGCACCTATAGTCTATTACGTCTACGTCATTGTAAAAATACCTATACTGTTAAAAACATAAAGTTGACTTTCCCATATCCGGTTTTATTCTTGAGTTCTACCAATTTTTAATTTATGTGCCAGTGGCACACATGAGTCAGCGTTACGTTTAGGGTTGCCAAAAACTGGCGTTTTATTTCTTACACAAAATATATTTTTGCTCAAAAATTAAATATTTTACCAGACTTCAATAAGGGAGGACTTTAATATGATTTTCAAGTATGTTATCACTTATGAACCGATTTTAACAATCATTTTTATCTGAAGTGATATACTTTATTGGTCCTATAAAATTTTCAGAAATATCAATTCAGTAGTTTAAAAAAAAAATCTAAATAACGAAAATATATTTCTCAAAAGTACGCTTCTACGGTGTTTGAACTCAGTTTTATTTTTAAATTAATCTTGTTTGTGAAACGCTTTATATGTCTAATATTACACTAGCACACATAAAAATTAATTTACAAAATTGAAAGTAAAATAATAAGTTACGTAATTCATGTTCATGCTAGTGGACACGGCGTGGCTGGACAGAGGATTGGGAAGCGTTCAGGGGATGTAAATATGTGTGTATATGTGTGTGTGAGTGTGCGCGCGCGTGCGTGCGTGCGCGCGCGCGCGTGTATGTGTGTGTGTGTGTTTTTGTGTATATTCTCAGAAAACCCTTATATTATTTACTATTGAGACATTAGAATACGGGACAAGGCACGTAATTCCGGGACTATTTTGGATTCCCGGGCCATCCGGCAACCCTAGATAAATCGCATACATAAAAAAGTAAAATCTTTGAACACGCGTCAAAATAAACAAAAAGTCGTTTCTTACTTCCGAAGTTACATAACATTTTTTGAATGATCTATGCATATGGTATTGCTTCAGACCTATTTTTTATTTATGTATGCCATAGTTACGTTCATAATATCATCAATTTGTTTAAAATATCCTCAATTCTTTTACAGTATTTATGTCGATTAATTTTGACGGCTAATGTAATCTTGCTATATTTTTAACCGACTTCGAAAAAGTACGGAGAGTCCTCAATCCAGGTGTTTTTCTCTTTTTTCGTTCTATTTTTTCATGTATTTTCACTTATATTTTAGTCGATTTTAAAAATGCTTTTTTTATTTGATAGGTTATTCTTCCGAAATGATCCCACGAAATATTCATAAAAATCGGATCCAATAGTTTGTTTTTAAAATCAAAATAACGGAGGATATAAGTTTCGAAAGTTTTTGAAGTTGATTTTTGTAATTTTCTGTGAAAGTAAACTTATTTCATACAATTTCATCAGTTTTGGCAAGAAGTATTAATCGTATGAAGCTCAATGAGCACTTTGTATGACAAATATATCATCCATGTTTATTAAAATATTAATATATTCAAAGTCACTCATATTTGGACAGCAAATTATTCTTATGAGATTTACCTTTCGCGTTCCGTCGATTATACCATTAACATTATGTGCAATTGCGTAACTTCGGAGATTTTATAGCGCTTTCGAATAAATGACCGACGAAAAGTGAGTTTTGTTCACTTTCGTCGTTTCGGATATGCGAAGTTAACTGTTGTTTAAAGTTTATTACTTTGTTTATTTATGTATATACGGGTATGACTGGTGGTTCATTTCAATACTCCAAGACGTTATGTGTGCAAATGATATATGAAGATTTAAAAATAAATATTGATATACCACTGAATAGATTTAATCTAAAGTTAAGCAATTATTTACGCAATTCATGTTCATGTTAGCGGTAACGGCGCGGCATGATGAAAGGCAAGGGGGCGATCTGCCTCGCGTACAGCTGATCACGCGCCACGCCGCGTACCAACACTTTATTTATTTATTATTATATTATATTGCAAAATTTCGTCGAAAACTGACATTTATTTTATTACATAAAAGGAGTACCAAGTGTTTAATATTCTTAGTGACACACCAGACAGACAGACCAGACACACTGTATATGCTTCACTGGCTCATTGAAGAATGTTTCTTAGTCTTCAATAGCCAGCATTGATTAAAAGTGTATGTTTTTAAATTTGCCTGAGTTATGTGCGAAATTGTGATGGTTTTTATCTTAGGTCATAGTAGTGCGTCGACATTTCTCTTATTTTAAATAAAAATAAGTATTCTTATAATATGAGATTCGCTGCCTACTCCCTTTCCATCTTACTCCCATTACGAATATTTCTGGAAAATTCTCATTACATGATTTATCATAAAAAAATCCTAATGCTCACAAAAAGAAAAAACAAGCAACTGAACGCCTTTTAATATACCTAAAAAGACAAATTTATATTTTTTGGCGTTGGGTAAAGTGTGTTAATTTCCCTGTGTATTCCGCGTGAAAGAGAAGGTTTGATTGTTACACTTAACAGCTATGACGCTATCCACGGAGAAAGTATAGGTGGAAAAACTGGGAACGTAGGCTGTTAACCTTCATACCATGTAAAGTCGGCTGATGCGACATGTATAGGAATCTTAAAAAATTGATAACGTTACTATATGACAATTAACATTATTTAAAATTTACAAAAACTGGCTGCAATATAGACTGTAGTTTAAAAAACTGAAAAATACATTTACAGGGGAAAGGAGTGGGAAAAGTAAAGGTCATGAATGGACATGCGGCAACTCCAACTCATGTATACTTTATTTTATGTCGACTTTGTGAAGGACGGTGTTACTTCCCCGGGCGAGAGTGGCCGTATAAGTACAGCAAAAGCTGTGAAAAGATGTTATGCTCTACCTTATAAAGTTCTTAGTATTATCTTGTTTGCCAGTTAAAAAAAAACTTAATTTGATTTAGCTAACGCAAGCACCAATATATAACATATTTTAATAATAAATCGAAGTACAAAAAAACCGTTTGGGTTATCTATAATTGATATTTTCATTTTTAACTATTGTGTTGTCATGGGTCCTTAATACGTGTGCGTGGAATATAGAGTTTTAAATCAATTAGACATCTCGAAGGTGGTGAAAATTGCTTTTAAAGATTCCGTAAAATACATTCTTACAGATGAAGAATAAAAGCGTGGTGATAAAAAACCGCGAACGCTCCCACACCTTTACGAGTTTAGGATTTAAGATTCTGGTAATTTTACTTTATATCCCAGAATCATTATATACTATTTGGTGAGCCGCATACTCGTTTTCCTCCTTAAAAGAAACATGCGTGTACATTTTATGGAAAGGAAGACAAACGAGCAGCCAGTTCACCTGATAGTAAGCACCCCCGCCGACCATAGGCACACGCAACACCCGGAGAGTCGCGAGTGCGCTGTCAACCTGGGAAATTGAATAGGTTTATTGGATAGGATGGGACAGTATTAGGGATTTGGGGGGAAAAGAAAAGGGTAGACATGATCTTCCGGCGTCTCCAAAAGTCATGCATTCTTTTTTTACGCCGACTTTATAAAAGATACATACACCCATCATAAGTTTCACTAAAATATAAGGTATATTATTTTCAATTTTACGCTGTAGAGCTGCAATAAGCTACCGTCGGTGCATTACTGTTAGCGAGGGGGCCCGTTACGCTGACCGCCTGTTCCGCTAGGCCGCACGGGCATGTACTGTCGTTTCCTGGTCCATCCACTATTATGGCAGAATTCTTATATAACGCCACACAGTGTCGGCTTTATCAGATTAACCGCGTGTTCTGTGGTGAAGGAAAGCGTAGTGGTGGTACTTCCACAGGCGAGTGTGGCCGTAGAAGTGCAGCAAAAACTGTGAAAAGTTCTTATGGTCAACCGCCAATCCGCACTGTGTACTATGCTCTATGACCTGTTTCTAAATAAGGCTTTAACTATGATGAGAATTTTAAAATAGACAACTTTTATTTTGATTAATATTATAATTTAATTATTAAATGCCTCTTCCAAGTATGACCTGTCTCCTCGTATTTTAGGCTAATCGCAATTAACAACTCGGCAGATATGTAAAAAAAATCTAAGAGTCGTTGCGTGATTCTAGATAGTCTAAATAATTCCTTATGAATCTATTCTTCGGATAAGCACGTTTAAACAAAGAAGCTAAAACATTAGCTGCATTACATTAGTGTAGACAACTGTTCCCAACAGTTTTATCCGCGAAAATTTTCCCCTGATTTGCATCATTTTTTATTTATGCTCCTTTCCCTTTGGTCATACCGTGATGTTACATAGCCTAAAGCCTTCCTCGATAAATAGGTTATCCGACACAAAAATATTTTTTTTAATTTTGACCATTGGTTTCTCAGATTAGCGCGTTAGTTTTTGCTCACTGTGTCCTGTTTGATCCAATTTGAATGGTAAGATAGTTTATATCCCAATTAATAGTCGCAATATTTTTAATGCAAATTATTTGTTATTATAGATCAATAAAACCCGATTTATTTAAAAGAAAGATGTCACAAAGCGCCCCACAATTTTTTCATAATTATATTAATATATAATTATTTTTACTCTTTAATTAGTTGGGATATAAAATAATATTTATATAGTTCATATTATTAAATTCCACCAAACGCCACCACAAAAATCTAACCTCAACAATGTGTGAAACATCCATTATTGTAACTTACCAGGTAACAGCAAGTTACAGATCCCCGCGGAATTCGAACCTGCGACCTCCGGTTTGTTAAGCATTGACCTTATACCGTTAGGCTTAGCGACAACTTTCATCGAACCCATCTTATGACACCATTTTAAATGCCATGACACCATTGAAAATTATTATTTGCGATAACATCTTAAGTTGATATTTAAATCGTTCAAAAAGACAAATTTGTGCATATAACAAAATTGTCACTTGCTCAAGTCTGTACATAGTGAATATTTAAAATAAATTATAGTTTAATAATAAAAGTTTAAAAAACAGAAAAATAGGTCATTTAATCTGTTTAGCGAAAATTTGATACCCAATATCGGTTCTTCAATTAAACACATTTACTTAAAATGAAAAAAATCTATTTCTACTTCAAATTCCTTAAAAATTCTTTCGGTAACATGTTTTTACGTTATCTTAATTTATTGCTCATATTTAAAGTTTAGTGTAAACTGGTCTTAATATTTTTGTTTACAATAAGTTTTATTGTGTTGTATTAGGTTACGGAATGTTAATTATTTATGTCATTATACATAACTGTTATAATATAACTTGTTTAGACGATAATATCACCTTGCGTATATCCCACACGCTGCATTTTGCAGCATTTTCATTGACACTCCGCGCCTATTGGCCATAGCGTGATGTTCTATAGCCTTCCTTGATAAATGGCCTATCTAACACTAAAAGAAATTTTCAATTCGGACCTGTAATTCCTGAGATCAGGGCGGTCAACCCAAACAAACTCTTCAGTTTTATAATAATATATGTGCTGGCCACAGAATACATACATACATAAGATAGTATATTGAAGAAAATTGCGGAGCAGTATCACGTTCACCGTAAGTCGTGTGGAAAATCGCGCCCAAGACGAGTACATTAGCACATATT